>VZRO01004637.1:97412-133204 GCA_013397915.1 Daphoenositta chrysoptera
TTTCAGTTTTCTCCCCTTTGCTTTTTAGGGGGAGGGAAATATAGAGCAGCTTGGCGAGCACCCAACAGCCAGCCAAGGTTAATCCACAACAGATGACACAAACAGATGACATGGAGATGGGGGACATGGAGAAGACAGGCATATAATAATTCTAAAATCATTAATGCCATGGCAAAAGGAGACACTGCATGCTGCCTCTTCAAATACAAGGACTAGGGGATGAAATTAATCTGAGAAGCCCATTACAAAACAGAAAAAAAAGAGACATTTCTTCATGGGATTGGAATTAGAACCAAGGAGCTTGCTGATAAACAGTGTTGTGAGTGATTGAAGGTTACGTGGTCTCTAGGAGGAAATGGACAAGTGCTTGGAAGAAGTATCTGTTGGGGGTTACACAGAAATCACATCAAGCTCTGTAAATCATCTGAGTGGAAAAAATACGAAAGCTAGGAAAGTACTCAGGGAAATCATGTTCAGGTAAGGTTATGGGTGGGGCTCTTAGCAACCTGATGTAGTGAAAGCTGTCCCTGCCCATGGCAGAGTTGTATTAGATGGTCTTTAAACGTTCCTTCCAACCCACACCATTCTGTGCTTCTATGTGGTTGTCCCTGTTTTTACTCTCATCAAGCAGGTGGCTATAGCCATTGATAGAAAGAGAATACAGAATCAAATGAATCCTTAGACCTAGAAAGTACTGATATTTTTAAGAGGAGAAGTAAGTATGAAACTTATAGATAGCTATAGTTAGACAAGATGGATCTCACTCAAATTTCTGAGAGGAAAAGGCCAATGTTCGTAGTTCAGGGGAAGGAAAGGGGATGAATATTCTTCCTGGCAATTTTATTGGCTCTGACATCCCCTTTGTCCATACAAGCAGACATCTGGGTACAAATGGTGAGCAATATCACTTTGAAAGCACTGCTCTGAAAAGGCTGTATAAACGTTGAGAAGTACAATCTTTCAACATATGGAGAATAGGAGCAAAGTACAACACACAAAAAAATTACCTCTTTGCCAGGTAATTTCTAGTAAATTTTCTTCAAAGTTCATGTCATTTAGGTAAACCTGCACCAACGAAAGGAACAAGCAGTTTAGAGGCAGACACTCCAACATATGAAAGATAGTAAAATTATCTCAAAGACTGTGAACAGCCTGTTTTCAGGCAGGTATTTTGGGTCTATTTATTACAGTATTTTTATTTTGTTTTGAATGATAATATATTCTTTCCTTGTAACCTGTTGCATTCAATCTTTCATTGAATTAGTAATCCAAAATCAGTGTGAAGGAGTGTGCTGTGAGGGACATGGGGGCTGAAATTCTTACACCACAGCCTAAACTGTTATTTCAAGTATTGACAAATAGATTAGTCATATTCTTATTGATGAAGATGAAATTATATCTATATTTCTTAAAATATAAGGGTTCTTTCATCAACCTTTATGAATTTTCCTTATACAGAATCAGAGAACAATTTAGGTTGGAAAAGACTTGTAAGATCATTTAGTCCAATCATAAAGTTAACCCTGCCAATTCCACTGCTAAACCATGTCCCTAAGTGCCACATCTGCATGTCTTTTACATACCTCCAAGGATGGTGACTCCACCACTTCCCTGGGCAGCCTGTTCCAGTGCTTGATGACTGTTTGATGAAGAAATTTTTCCTAATATCCAGTCTGAACTTCTCCTGGCCCCACTTGAGGCCATTTCCTTTTTTCCTGTTACTTATTACCTGGAAGAAGGGACTGATCCCAACCTTGCTACAATCTCCTGTCAGGTAGTTGCAGAGAATGATAAGGTGCCACTCCGAGTCTCTTTTTCTCCAGGCTAAACAACACTGGTTCCCTCAGCTGCTCCTCATAAGACTTGTGCTCCAGACCCTTCACCACCTCTGTCGTTTTTCTTTGTGTATGCAAATCTACTTATCATCTAACCAGCTTTGAAAAACTCAGCTTGCATTTACCCTTTCCAAGTATTTTGACAGCTTTGTACGGAAAGGTTACTCGCTACCGCTGGTAAATACTGATTTCATCCCTGATTTCTCTTAGAACTGCTTACTGTATACTAGAGGGTTTTTGCAGTTTACTACCCATCACTTTAAAGTAACTGTAAAATATGATACAGAAGTCAGAGGTCTCCTTCACAGAGTCCACCCAAAATAAGAATTTCAGTATGGAATTCTGCCCAGTTTTTTTTACAGTGAACACTAACACGAAGAACTTATTTTATTCTTTGCAATTCTGTCCTTTCTCATGTTGCTCTTGAGTACTTTCATCAACTATTGGCCTTACAGACCTTGCCAAACTTCTTGCTACTGATGTGTTTGAATAAAGATTTTATATTTAGTTTAATTCCCTTTGACAGTTGCTCTTCAAACCCTATTTTGGGCCCTCTTGGTTATGTTTTTATATTCAATCTGCCAGGGTTCGTGATAACTTCATTTTTCTTAGGTTTGACACAGCTTCAGCCTTCTGAGGGATGTCTTCTTGTTTCTAATAACCTCCCTAACCTGCTGTTTCAGTCCTCATGACTTTTCCACCCTTTCTAAAAATAATTTTAAAAAATCTGTGGTATGCATACATCAGTGTTGCTCCTTCAACAACCTCCACACTGATTGTCAGGTTTTAATTCCTTTAGCTGCTCATTTTAAACAAGTTTCCTTGTCTTTGTGTAGCTCTACCTCTTGAAACAGAGGAAAATTGTGGTGTATCTTTTTTGCTTTTTTGCTCCTCTAAGGACGGAGTTTATCTTGATTCACATGTGCAGTTTTGAGCCAAGTCACACGTGATAGGGAGGTTAAGAGCAGTGTCCTGGTTTGTGGGCTGCCTTCACAGCTGCTTCAGGATGTACTTATCCATGGCCTTGTAAAACTCTGATCTCTGTGTCACGTACCAGCGTGAATCTCCACAAGGGTAATTACTATTCTCCCGTTTCCTCCCCTTTCTGCCTCCAGTCTCCTGTGGGATAGCAGTTAGTGCTGCCATCCTACCTAGGTGGTCACTAATGTCTTATGTTCTTCCTATTTAGGCCTTGAAGTTTGGTCTCTAAGGACATTGAAGCACTTGATCAGGTAGATAGTTTGTCTGTTTTGATTTTTATCAAATTGTGCTTCTCCAGTCCAGTGACTGCTGGGAGCATGAGAGCAGACATGAGAACATGAGACAGGAAGGCAGCAGCAACAGCAGTCAGGGAAAGGTGTTCTTGCTCCAGGAATACATCCAGATTTTCTCTGCAGTCAGAGAAGCAAGAGGAGATCTTCTAAAGATCATTTAATCCTACATTCTTTAAAATAAGACTAGCCAGTTTATTCTTAGACTGGCTGCTTTTCAGTTATTTTTCCAATTACAAAATATACATTTGAGGTTCTCGCTAATGAGAGATTTAAGTACCTAAAGTATGTCTTCAGGGAACAGAGGTCTGTGATGTAGACTGATTGGTTTGCTCTCCTTCCTCCTGCTGAAAGTTAAATCCTCCACTTAAATCTTTTAATTTCTGAGGACAGAGGTCCTTAGCTGGTAGGACTCACAAGGGGAGGGCAACAGAAATGGGATACATTGCTTCTTGTGCTTGGTCTATGGACTTACTTTTATATGAAATAGTTAATGAGTAAGTGAAATCATTGGAATAGAGATTGTCTGCCAATAAAGTAACTTTACTCCTTAACTCTCTCGTTCTTCCAGCAGTTCTGCTTAAGCTTGGAAGCACAGTTCCAGGTGCCTAAAGGATTTTGAAATCCAGATTTTGAGGACTAAAAGTTTTACTCTTTTCAGTGAGAATGGAACACTTCTTTACATAAGGGGAGTTACATATATGAGGATGGGTAAAACAGGACGAGAGTTGTATTTTTATGCCTGATGCTTGTAAAAGAGCCTAATTCCCCTTAAGTAGTTCAGAAGTGGTATGTTAGTAATTTAAGAGGTACATACCAGTTGTATGGATTCAGCAAGAGAAATAGTGGTTTTGTGTAACATATAAAGCTTAATAATTAAGTAATTAATTCAAGCCTGTTTGTGTGAGACAGTAAGCTTTATGTGCCATTCCATTTGGAAGGGTGCAGGCACTAAACCACCTCTGGTCTGAAGGTGAGCAAAGCTGTGGCAGTCCATGACAGCTGATGAACAGCCTATAAGGTCATAAAAGATGTTTCAGCAGCTGCTGTGATTTAGCAAATTTTGAATCAACTTTCTTATGAAAGTTGAAAATACAAATTTTTTGTTAATGTTTCAAATAACACATGTCTTTACAAGTGCTGGTCAATTTCAAATTTAGTAGACATTCCACAGAGTAGTAGTATTACTGCCTGAATTGTTTTATGCTAGGCTAGAAGTAGGTCCTTGTGGGCTTCCTAAGAACAGAGTGTGCTGTTTTGTTCTGGATCTTTTTTATGACTGTACTCAGAGGAAACACTTAATGGGTGGCAATTCACAGATTTGAAGTCAGTTTTCAGTGTACATGTCTCTGTGGACTATATTTCAAAAACAACATCACAGGGATTTAAATTATTACCTTTAAAGAAAGGAAAAGTAGAAAGTTTTATAGTAGTTTTACTTAGCAACAATATTAAGCTTCTACTGGTAGGTGTGTTCCTGTTTAACAACCCAGTGAAGCTGCTGAAGCTGACAACTTCCACTACAGCCAGAATTATTCTTATCTGCAATCTCATGTATCAAAGCATTTATATGCTTTTGTTCCATTTCATGACATGTAAATTTTCATTCTGAAGTGTCTGGGCAGCTTTCTGGAGTTCAGAAAGTATTGTGACTAGCATCCATCATATCTATTCTTGCATCTATCCCTTATGGGAAAAATGAAAATAGTGGACATGCTTTGAGTTTATAAATGAAGTCAAAGCTGAAAATAGCTTTTGCACATAGAGATGCCCTTTTGTTATTCAGGAAATGCATTCCAAACACTTAGCCCTGGAGAAAATGATGCCTCTAGTGCAGATGAGCTTTACCCTCAGTGTAGAAAATTTCAGCATGTCAGAGTAACACTGCTTTTGGCAACGTTGCTAATGTTGGCCTTTCACTTATCCTAGCTTGAAACAATGGTGTACTTGAAGACACTAACTGAGTCCTTGGGCAAGAATAAATACTGTACAGAGAGCTGGTTCAGGAAGCCGAGGACAGTTTTGCTTCCCAAACAGTAGAAAATGATATTTGAAGGAGGTGCTATAGCATTTTGAACTTCGTGTTTTCCATGTGCTGAAGGCTATAAAACCAAATCTGCGTTACCTCACTCAGCTCTGAATTCTTCAAGAGATAATATGGTCACTGCCCATTGTGTGAAATGGAGGACTTCATGTCACTGAAGGAGAGCAATGCAGCTGACAGACTGATGCTACTACTGGGTGCCTCCAGCAAAAAGATTATTTCAGGCTGACTTTTAGGTGTATGCTGATAGAACACCTGCTCTAATGCCATACTTTGGCTAGAGAGAAATACTAACTAGCTAAGAAACAAGATCTAGCTTTTTCCTGGCTAGAGGAATTGTTTTTCTGGTATGAGTAACTCGCACCAGCCTGGCCATTAAAAGTAGCATAAGGATTAGTCTGTCACCTTCCCATATCCTGCACTTGATCTAAATAAACAAATAAATAACATCCCTCCAAATACCCAAGAATTAATCTCTCCAATACAAATTTTTCTCCTAAGCTGCCTACGTGTTAGTTTTAACCCTGTGGGAGTTGCTTTTCTATAGCCACGTCTGGAATTTGGCCCTTAATAGTGACTGAGTCTTTGCTCTGTAATGTAGGTCAAGGGAAGGTATTAAATGATGACATTGTGCTTGCTTGCTGTGGCATCCCCCAGGAGTTGCTGTGGTCCCTACTGATTGCCTTGAATCATTAATCAAAGGGAAACTGCATTGCACAGCCTACAATATATTCTCAGCAGGCACATGCATTGATGATGCTGCACCATGAAAAAGACTTAATTGCATTGACAGTACATTTTTTTCACAGTTTAGAGTGTTTATCAAAATTGCGCTTGTAGCATCTAAAAATACTGTAATTAATGCAGCTTTTGGCCTCTTCACACACTGTTTTCTTTTTAGTTTCTTCTGTTAAAGAAGACAGCTGTTTGCTAGGAAAACAAATTCATCTCTTTTCCTTCTCTCTCTCGCCTCCTGTTTTGTATTTGAGTGCATCAGTAGGAGGCTCACAGTTTGTTGTAAATGTTCATTCACAGTTTCTGCAGATTCCTACATTCATATTCACAAAGGCAGAATATTTCATGTCCTTCATATCAAGTTACTGCTACTTCACATCAGACATGAGGAATACAAAATATGGGCATTGCTTCCAAAGGCAAAACAATGCAAATGAAAAAAACCCCAAACAATAAGGTACAAAACCCACCACCCTCGAGGAGAATGTAAAAATTTGGATCGGCCATTCCTTCATTGTTAAATTGTTTCCTTTCATTGCTGACCTAAGGGTGGCTTGTGGGTATTAAAATGCAGAGTATATTATAGAACAAGGAAAGCAGACCTTCTTTGATAATATAAAGCATCTGCAAGAGAAGGGGAGGGAGATGCTGGTGAGGCAGCTTGTGACACCACTAGGCAGCTGTTCTTTGGCTTCTGGGCAGACCAGGGCAGTGTTTTCCTTTTTTCTCTTAAATATTCAGGCTGTGAGAGCAGGAAAGGACACAGAAGCATGACACATAGTTTGGGTCAACACCGTGAGCTGTTGCTCCTGTGCTGAGCAACCTGTGTGCATGTGGGGACCTGCAAGCCCATAAGAAAGCCAGCCTGGTAAATGGTGAGCAGACTGGGAGTAAGGGAGCAGCATCTGCCCTTCTGGGCAGAGAGCAGCAAGAGCAAAGGGAATTTGTACTGGAAAGAGATCTCGGTTAAAGAAGACACTGGGAAAAAAAATATCGGTTTGAGCATTAAGAAAAAAGAGATTTAACATCTGCTTTGCCCACACCTCTACTGAAAAATAGTATTATCATGACTCATTTTTGTCATCCATCTGCTACCATTAACTATTGTAAAGTGCTCTGTTGCTTCAAACATCCTCATCAGGTTTTAAAATGTTTCAGTTCTACTATTGCCTTGTAAATCTTGTATTACAGTGAAGAAGACTGTGTATGTAGCAGACTTCTGCAAGGCTGCAATTTCACTGAAATGACTATTATTACCTTAAAGACTGCAATGGTAAAGCTCAAGTGGTGCAGTATATTAAATTCTAAGGTTAAATAATGGATTTTACCGTAATATTACAGTGGACTTTATACTTCTGCTGCTGATGGAGGACTTGAACTTCTATTAAAAGAGGAGTCTATTGAATATCTTTATCAATGTCTGGCATTAAAAAAAAAAATGTACCTGCACTGTGTACACACACAACGCAAAGGTTCAAGATCAGAGACTAAGTGGAAGTATCTTGAGTTTATCAAATGCTTTCTACTCTGTGAATAAGGATATCTGGAGTCAAGCTGCCCTCACACTGCCAGTTGGTGGTGCATGTGAGATCAGGATTCACAACTGATAGCAGGACCAGAAATGGTCATGTGGTGAAGCCTGCACTTAAGCCTATAAGCACCACAAGGTGAACTAATCAGGAAAACACACAAAGCAATATAAAATAAATTAAATCTAATTAAAGAATAAACATTCATAATAGTTAACACAGAAAATTAATGAAAATCAAATGTATTTTAAGTAGTTAGGATTTTAATGAATGTTTATTTAAACAATTTTTTCTCCTTCAGTACATTAAAGTAGTATTTTGTATGGGATGGAAGAACTTGAAAATTTCTGTGTGGTAGTCTTCAAGGATATTTATTGAGCAGACAGATTTTTTAGGCTCCTGGTTGCTATAATCTTCCAGAGTGATTTGAGTTTAATGTATTTGGTAAAGAGCAGCCTGCTTTCTTTTCCAGTACAAACTTTGCTCTTGGATGTGCTGTTTCACAGATTAGATTAAACTTAATGTATTTAAAATTTGAGGTTTAAAACCACTGAAGAAACAAGGTGTCCCTAGAATAGAAGATGCAGGTTTTGCTGGCCGTTCTTTTCATTCATCACCAAGACAGCATTAAAGTGCAGTGGCTATGTCATTGCTATTAAAATTACATGACGGGTGAAGAAACACAGACTCAACATTCTGTAACTGATCACAGATCAACTGTTGAAATCACCAGTGGCCTTTACATTTTAAGACCTTTTTCTTGCATAATGTGGAGAATAATGGGTCTAGCTTATTAATTTTCCTTTGTCTGTGATTTGGAAAACCACAGAAAAAATTATTTTGTAACTGAAAGCTATTTTCTGCTTTCCCAAATCATGCCACTGTGAAGTGTTGGATGAATAGGAAAGAATCCTCCCTTTGCATCGAGCTGCTGAGGATTTCCAGCCTTTCAAAGAGGCTGTCATTACGGATGGGAATACTGACATTTGAAAGCCCTCTTACCTGCTGATGCAGGGAAGTGCAGAGACTGACTTGTCTCTTCCCCAGCCATGCCCAGCTGCCTTCACTTCTTCGCAGAGACACCCCTGTCCTTCAGCTTAGCAGAGAAAGAAAAATGGCAGAGATGGAAACATTGGTCATTAAAGTTCACCCTAAAGATGCACGTGGATTTTTGAGTAAGTAGCAGCTTTTTAGCTAGTTGTCTGTCATCCTCCTGTTCCAGCGTGTCCCCAGACAGGGGCGGTGAGGCAAGCCCGGGGCACCACGGGTGCCCCCAGAAAGCTGCCCGCAGCCCACGGGGATCTGCCGTGCTGGGGGCAAAGGCGCTGCTCGCAGCCGTGTCCTCCACCTGCACGGCCCTGACCCACGGCAGGAACACTCCTGTCTCTCCCCTTTTCCCTCACCCGCACGGGGAAAATGCCTTCCGTGGCGCAGCCACAGGGATGCTGTGATGCCATCTCACTGCAGCCATGAGTTCCTGGCGCTATTATCGCTCTCTTAAAGAAGCGAGTGTCGAAGACATCAGTAAAGCAGCAGGGAATGATGGGTGGGGTCAGCCCGAAAGACAAACTGCAGTTGGCACCTTTATATTGCTTGCTGTTTGTTCAACACAGGATCATCTTCACACAGGCAGGCTCCACTTTTCACCGCTGTCCTTGTCCCTTCTGTAGTCCAGCAGTTTACAGAGCCTTTGAGAAAGATTATCAATTTTAATGGAAATACAGGGATAAACCAGCAATTGCAGTTCAACTGTCACTCTAATATTACTACTAGCTTGCTTCATTTAAGCTGGCTTTTGTTCTGTGCTATTTAAAAAACTCTTTGTAATTCCAAATGCTAAAATACAGGTGCTATTACCGATTTTTTAAGCTCTTCAGTTACACTAACATTGCAATTCTTAAAATATTCCAGTATAATTTTGCCATTGAGATGAAGTTTGGGTTGTAACTCCACAGGAATCAGTTCTGGAAAAGCAGAAACCAGGGTAGGTTGCAAGCAGTTCCTATCAAGCAGCCATTCAGATAACTGCAGCGTCAATTGTTTTACAAAAAGCCAAATTGTTATTTTCAATAACTAACTCCTGCACATGATGTTTGCTGGTATCAACATCTAGTGATAAAAGGTCATCCAAGGCTGATGATTATTATACTGAAAAAAGAAACGGAAAAACTGATTTTTTTTTTCATGGTATATGAATTTTGAAAAAAAGAGTTTTAAACAATTTACTGTATTTTTTTTTCTTCTCTTAAACACAGAATAGTAATTTAGAGAGATATTCCAGTTGTCAGTATATTTCAAATGTTAAAGGTTTTTATTGCTCGTATAAATCATACATTAAACTCCTTTAGTAGTCACATGAGTTATGGGCAGTGCTGAATGCTCTATCTCTTGTTCTTACTAGCCTAACACATAATTTTGTGTGTATGAACGATATATGAACATCCCCAGTTATAAGAAACATAAAGTTTTTCAACAAAATCAAGGGACCTTTACTACAGCATCTATGATATTTTGCTTTTCCTTCACTCATGGATTAATTTTTCACACATTCAGGTGATGTGAAATCTCTTGGCATACTGGAATACCATTGTGAAACTCAAGGAATTCACATGAAGTCATATTGCTTCCCCTGAAATATAGAAACAAACTTATACCAGCCCTCCTTTCTAGGGAAAAGGGAAAAAAAACCACACCCAAGAACAGACCAAGTTAAAAAAAATAGATTTCTAGGTCCATGACTGAAAGCTGCTTTTATCCTTGCAATTCTGTGGCCGTGGGTGTTGGCAGTCTAAGAGCACAAGGTGCTGTTTGTGGAGTGACAGTGTTTACTGAAAACCAGACTCCAGATCCTTTCATCACTCTTTGATACACTGATTAATTACGTACGCTGCGTCATTGAACGAGTACTCCATAACCACTGGGCTAATAATAGTGGGTCACAACCCTTTCTCAGCCTCACTTGGACATTCATGTGGTTTCTCTGGTTTGGATCCTAACATAAATGCATTAATCCTTCTACAGTAATTTATCTTGAGCATATCTGTACAAACTTCTCTTGCCACTCATCCTTGGGGTGTTTCAAGTGGTGCTTTCACTGCCACTCACCACTGTGTAACCAAGATCACTACAGGGCTTTCTGTTGCTGCATTACCCCTGCACAATTATTACTGAGACCCAGCATAAGTATTTTCTAAGCAGAGATCGTTGCTTAAACTGTCATTTTTCTTTTGTCTTGCTGAATACAATACCATCACCCCTCCCCAAGGGCTTGCCAAGCTATGTTGTGTCTCTCAGGCACCCAGTGTGTTTCAAGATGTCAGTAACAGCACCAAACTCTCTCAACACGCTAGAACCATTCAATCTATAGTAGGATTGGTACTGTAAGTGTCTTCTGGCTAACTATACCTTAATCTGCTGTCTCCCAAAGGGTTGAGCAAGTGATCCTGCCCAATCTTAAAGTCTAAATATTCCTCAGAGAGTGGAGCTGCAGGTGTTTCTTTCATGTTGCTGGAGATCTCCTGCTCTTGGTTTCAATGCTTGACACTTGAGATCTTCTCTTTGATTTCTAGCATTCAGTTTTGCCAACCTATGTGTGAAGGTGGTTAGTGGTTTCTTATTACATTTGGCTGTATCTTCTCCCAGACACTCCATTTTTAATTGGAAACTCAATTATTCTAATTCCAATGCCATCTCTGTGGCTCATGCAGCATTCTTGGAAAAATAAAAATACAAAATACTCTCTGTGCCATCCTGCAGTAAAGTCCCATACACAGAACTGCAGGGGTCCATCTTGTCTCTACTTTACAGTGGCCTTGCTTGTGTATCTTCAGGGTCTGTATTAGCAAGCATTAAAGCTGCTTGTATCTTTTACTTTTGTACATATTTGCCTTCTCCTTTTTATTGGGTTCTGTGGGCTTTCCTCCCTCACAGAGAGTATTCCTAGCCCTGCCAGCCTGCGCTTCTGAATCCAGACTGTTTATGTTAGCGGGGTTCAGAGGACCCATAATCATGTGCAAGGGATGAGTGAATCCTCCAGCGCTACAGTTTTGCATGTCAGCTCACCATAAATGGGCTGCACCTCCCTCTGGCACCTGTCTAATAACCACAGACAATAGTTGCTTTTAACATGTCACTTTGGACCCATGGGGCTTTTTTTCTTTCAAACAAAGCCCTGTAGACACCATTTCCAGCTGCTTTGACACATCTCAACTCTGGCTGTATGCACAGTTCATTCGTTGTTGTTGGTGTTTCTTGTGGGTTGCACATGAACCATTTTGTGATTTCACAGGCTGCTTCAGGCAGGTGATTTTGGTCTGCATTGGTCAACTGGGGGTGATTTGTTTTCACAAGGAGCAGTAACAGGTGGTCAGGGATCATTCCAAACCCCTCTGAGTCAGTCATCAAGACCCTGCTTTGTTAGCCGTCCTCTAGTTTGTACTGCTCTACCCATTTTGCCTGTCATTTCTGTGTAAGCTTATCAGTTATCTTCATGTAAGAGTTGTGATCCTCACCTTCCTGTCTCCTATCCTCTCTGTTTTCTCCAGCACCACTTGTAACAGTTACCTTAGCCATTCAGTTTTCTTTTTTACCCACACATTGAGATACCTGAAACTTCTTTCTTTGGTCTCTCCTCCCACCCTCACCATCCTCTCCTAGCAGCAGCAGGTTTTAGCCCCTCTACAGCAGAGGTACATTCCCTGGCCTTGTACTCCCCAGCATGATCCCCACAGCATTTTTTTTCCTCCCCTAATGCCCTGCTCTTATCTTCACATTGCTCTCACTAGCTGCCCAACATTCCTCCAGCCCAGGCCACCCTCCCTGTTAACTCCTCCCTTCCCATAAACAATCCACTCTTCCCAAGACTCTCAGAAACTTACACAGCATTACTTAAAAGACTCTAAAAAGTCTCATGTCTAGGGGTGAGGATACAAATATACTGCCTGTTCTTCTACCATAGAAGTCATGGTAGTCTCTCTCTTTCAAAGGCCATGGCTGTACTCACTGCTGGATTTGAAAAGCCCTTCACCGTCCTGCTTTGGCATACATGACATGGGTTGTGACCTTTTTACCAACTTGGTATTTGAGTGTTCTTGCTTGCTGTGTGTGACAGTGATACAATTTCTATTTCTGCTTCACTCAGGCTCCCACATTCTTGCTCTTATAGCCTTGGTTGTTGAGTTCTCTGCATTCTCTACCAACCTGTTACATGAAGAAAGATGCCTTTTGGTGTTTGCAGGGCTCATCTGGTGCAGAGTGGATGAAAAAGAACAGAACTGATTTTTTACTTCTTTTACTAAACAAAATTGAAAGAAACAGGTAATTGCTAGCATTTGTGTTGTGCTAGGCATTTTTTGGCGTTACGCTCATGTGTTTCAATATTCACAAAGCCTCGGGGAGGAGACGATTTAAGAAGAAACAATTTTCGACTGGAATCTCACATGGTAGGTGGACTCTTCTGTACGGTGCTCATTGTGGTGTCCATGTACTATTTTACCTTCATATTGCTCTTTATATAGTGCTGTTTCACATGAGAACACTCTTTATGTAGTCTGATCAAGTTGCTGGTTTGGCACAATTCACTTTTCATATAGTTATGCATGTGCAACTATATGATGTATAGGTGAAATGTTGTTTTGTGAGCTGGCCTTAGTTTTGTAGCAACTTTCCAACCCACTCATATCTCAAAGCATTTATTTCCACTAATCCTTTAACATCCTTGGAGTCCATAGCAGCTTCATACCGCAGTGGAAATAGTCGTGGTCAGCAGCAGTAACCAGGATTTCCTGTGCTGGACATTGTCCACCTGCAGTAAAAATTAGGTGGAACTGAAGTGGTTTGCGGGCTCTTTTAGCTGCATCATGAGAACTGTAAATGTATTCCTCATTTAAAGCTTTTGAATATTTACAAATCTGTCAAGACGTTAAAGCTATTATGGAGTTTCATTAATTCTTTCTTTAGCAGGGAAAAGCTTGGGATTGAAACTACAACTAAAATGGCTCTGAAGTAAGAAGAAAAATATTTGGTTTACTTCAAGTTTTGTTATGAGGCTTTACTGAATCTGGAGGGGGGCTGTCTATTGATTGTTAGTCCTATAACCATCCCTACAGGGGGCCTGCTCATGAGCATCAGCTACACAAAAGTAAATTTCATCATGTTTTTTATCTTTTCTGTGTGCAGTTTCCCAGTCAGTTTTATCAAGATTGAGCAAACCTATGAAATTAGTGAATTGAACATAATTTCCCATCTATGGAAGCAGTTTCAGTTTTTTATTACTTGCCATCACAATCATCTTTGGCTTACACTTAGCAAATATCGTCTGCAATGTGCTGGTTTTCAGCTGCTCCTAATAGACCTAAAATTGTTAAGACTGTTTTCTGTTGTCTTGCTGCCAGTTTTGACAAGGAATTTGCTTTGGGTTTTTTTGTGTTTTTTACTCATGCTTTGGACAGCCAAACTGATTTTATCGCTCTCCTTTTTTTTTCCTATTGTAGACAAATGTGCAATTCTGAAAGCCTGAGGTTATTCCACACCCTTTTCCCACTTGCAATGAAATATTGGGCATAACTCACCAGAGATTATTCCTTGCAGGTCTGTTTTTTAGGACCCCCAGAAGTCTTACTGGTATTTGTGTGTGAAGCAAACTGCAATGCATGTCCCAGCTTACCAGAGCTTTCTGATTTATGGTGGTTAATGTTCACCAGTTAACACAATTTGATTTGGGAATTCCAAAGTAATAGAGAAATTTCTACAAATCAGATAACTTGGTCATCTTAACCAGCTTTGTTTGTTAAAAAAATATTAGAAAATGGAAGATGTTGTCGATTAAAATGCTAATTAAAAGCAGCACATTTGGAATTTAGTATGTTTTACTTCTAAACTGTTTAATGCTGGCTACTCTGTGAGGGTGGACATTTAAAATTCTTAGGATCAGGAATGATGTAGTACTGTCAATGGAGAAGCTGTTAACCTGGAATCTCCTTCTTTCTTTTGAGAGAACAGAGAAAGACTAGAGATAGAAAAGGTTAATATAGCTCATTCCTTATGAATTCCCTGTGCTCCTTGCCTTTATATCCCCGCTGCTCAAGACAGAATGCCTTTTTCCTTCTGAGGTTTCCTTATGGAGGTCAATATTACAAAGTTAAAAGGAGCCTTGTGAATGGGCACAGAGATGTCACAAGAACTAGGAGAGTTTTTATTACTTGTTTCATTTCTTTTCTGTCTCTTGAGGGAAGAGATTCACATGTGGGTTGCATGGCTTGCATTCATGACTTTTATTTGAAGGTGGCTTTGAATTTTGGGGAGAATTATCATATGCATAATCACACATGTATCTAGCAACATCTGAAATCTGTTTCACTCTCGCTCCAACCCACGCCTTTTAAACATTATACAAAAATGAGTATTGACAGTGAGAAGTCAAGCCTGGATTAGTTTGCAGGCTTGTAGTCCTGTTTAATTTTGGATAACATTAAGAGAATAAAAGGTATCCTTTCATTATGCATCTGCTTAAAAAACAAATGATTCAAAGGGTGGCAGCAGGGACTTTGCCCTGAAAACTGAAGCTTGGTTTTAAAATTTGCCAGATTGTTCCTTAAAAAAAAAAAAAAAAAAAAAAAAAAAGACAAAAAACCACAGAATACAGGCAGTCATTATCAGAAGTATATGAATTTCAGATAGCATTTACATCGCAGAACTGTAAAAAGCCCACCTTTCCTTATGAAAAACAAGGATTTATATTTCCTGGTTGTGGTGGCCAATGATTCTGACCCCACAAAATTTTTGTTTTGTTTTGTTGTTTTACAGTGAGACTATTCTCTTATAGCAAGAATATATGCTAGCACTTTATAAAATGTTCTGCTTTACATCCATTAAATGCACTGTGGGCTTCTCTTCATTGAGTATACTGCCATCATAGGCTCAAAAGAAGGACTATAATTTGAACTCTTCTAACAGCTCATTTGGTTTTATTTCTTTTTAATAATCTTCAACCCCACACTTTCTCTGTTTTGATTTTGCTTGGTTTCATTTTTTAGTTAGTTTGCTTCTTCTTTTGCATTGGCAAAGAGCCTCAATATTTCCTTCCACTGACTGCAAAGGTTATTGGTCCATCAGGGCTATTATGTGATATTCCCAAATTCCTGGGGGCTAACCTTAAAAAACAAAAGAGAACTTCAAGAAACTACTTGAGCGCACTTAATTGGACATATAAGAATAAATTATGATTACAGATAGAAACTCTGACAGTGTTTGTTTTCCATCCATGGAAAAAAATGTTTGTTTTCTCATACCATGCACACTCCACCCAAACTGCAATAACTATTTAATTTTATTTCATTCCATTCCAAGGGATCTAGCTATTGCCCTTGTTCTACATGCTCTCTAGAAAATTATGTATAACATGTTTCTGGGCAAATGGAAGCCCAAAACAAGAAACTGAAGAAAAGAAAGGGCAGCTAAGTATTTTCAGGAAGGAACGTTTGATTCCACAGTGTTTAAGGCTTAACATCAGAAAACCCCAAAACACCTAAAACCTCAAAGGCTTTGTTCAGAATTTGCACAGCTGTAACTGAGCGTTTAGCTGTGATTTTTTTTTTTAGGCTGGGCAGGTGGATGACACCTCCACCAGACACCTGAAAAGGTCACCTGCTTCAAATAGCACACTTCATTCACCCAAATTCTAGAATTAATTTCTCCGAACCCCCACCCATAGTATTTCCCTTTTATTAAAGTTTGCCGTATTTAATTGTCTCTCTCCTCCCATCTTTCTTTTCCACTCTAGGGTCTCTCCTTTCATATTCACATTTGTACCATTGTGTTAACCCTAATAAATTTAGCTGTATGGGTAATAATAATAAGAACCCCTTTTTTGAGTCTCACTCCTGTTCTTCGTTATCAGAAGTCCTCTTCCTTTGAATGTGAGGTCGTCACATCTTTGCATCTTTCAGCTTATCTTTTCCTTTGACTTTGATTTCAAGTCAGAAATTCCCCTAAAAAGCTTCCTAGATACGGTATCTTTTTTTTTTACACGCTGATATTTGCCTTTACTTGTTTTCACCAGAATGCTTAAGCAATGAGAATTTTTACTGGTAGTGGAGTTGAAAAAAACTATTATATATTCCTCTCTTATATCGGGACACATACTATTTGTAGTAAACTAAATGAAGACAAAAAGAAAAACAAAAGAAAAAGAGCATGGGAACAAGAATACCAATTGTAGCCTTTCCAAGGTGCCTTCTGAAATGCTGCTGGCAATGTGGCCAGCAGACTCCTGGATGGGCATCAAAATGATCCTGTGTCTGTGCTTTAGCCTTCCAAGCAAGCCTGAGCCTGTGGCAGCTGCAACCTGCATGGCATATTGGATTGGGTAGGGGGTTCTTTCATGATTTTAATATATAGCACAGCTCCCCTCCATGGAGACTGCAGCCGTGTCCACCTCTGCATCTGAGCAGCCAGGCTCTCGGAGTATATGCATGTAGTTGCTTTGCAAGGAAATGCTTTATCTCCCCAAATCTCTACTACATGTCACAACTTTTTTGGTAATGAAAGTAACTTTTTTCCACTTCCACTTTTTTTTGGCCTCAGTAAGCATTTTGCTCCTCTTTCTTAATGTACGATCACTGAAGATATCACTTTGCAGTTATTTTTGAAGATATCTCATATTTCCTCCTGGTTTCAGACAGGGAGAAATCTATAATGGGAATTCATAGAAAATTTGATTCATTGCTGTGTTACTCTGCCTAAAGCCACTCTAACTCTGTCCAACAAATTGGAATTGTACCAATTCCTGGGAAAATTACTGGTATAAGAGTCATGTGAATCTAGGGCAGTGCAGTAATACATCAGACCTATTCCCTTTTTAGTTGTTTTCCTGCATTGCTGTTGATGCTGCTCCTAGAGGTGCACTTAGTAACTCCTGCCATTCTGAATGCTATCTTTGTAGATTTCCTGAATGCCTACAATGAGCCTTTGAGCAGCCATCTGGTAAAATGCACTGTGGTTTGATATTTACGTGGTGTTTAACTGTGCCTTCCTAAGCTTCAGTATATAATGGAGACCAACACTTTCTAGTGAGCAGCACACTGAAACCAAGTTGTATAGCATGTTCTATCCAACTGTTAAAGAAAAGGAATCGATATTTAACTGTAGGGGACTTCCACTACAAAATAAGAAAGTTAATTCTTACTTTTGCCTTGTGTGATTCTTGGTTTTCTGGTGGGTTTTTTGGGTTTTTTTCAAGAAGCACAGTCAATCTCAGAAGTTGCCATGGGCAGTACCATCAACTTTGAACTTTTAACCTTAATTCTCTTGCCATTTCTGGTTTAGATCTGTTTTTCTTTGGGGACATTCTGTTTTGTGAGGGTTTTTTTACTTCAAATTACAGGAACAGAAGTGCTGGGAATGGAGTCATATTGACAAGTTCCCCAACATAACATACAAAGGATTAAGGCAAAGCTGTTAATTTTCTCTGCTTCCATTGATGCAATTTGGAATCATCATGACGCTGGCAAAGGAGACTATTTAACGACATTGTTCTGTTGCTATTTATAAATGAGATCTCATTTAAATTTAGAACACAAAACCTTCCTGGGTGGAAAACTGCCATCTTGTGTATCCGCACGCAATGCAGTGCAAGGGATCCAATCTGATCGCTGTCAATATCACAGCTGCAGTACAGACAGCAGTAATGAGAACAGCACTCAGCTGTCCTTAGGGCTCACTTCTGCAACCTTGTCACTTCTGAACCTATGCCCTCAGCAGTACGTGGAGTTTTACAGAGACAACGTGTTTAAAAGTATGTGTTCTTCAGGAGTTATGGGGCATCTGTTGTTTGTACTGAGGGACATTAGAGCTATGGGAGCTCTGAGCTCCCAGGGGTGCCTCCCAGCTACACCCTGGCAGCACCTTGGGGTGCATGGAGGATGCCTACCCTTCTATTTCCTCTTCCCTTCTCCTGCCAACCCTCTCTTTCTTCCCCTGGGAAGCAGACTGGGCCAAGAAGAGGTGGGTGTGTGGGGAGCACTGGATTTTTTCTGAGCCAGCACTGTAGTTTTGGTGTAACTTACAGAATCTTAGTGTTTGCATGGCTGCCAGCAATGGAAACATAGGCTAAAAAGTAAGAACTGCTGCTTTGCTGCAAAGTCACAGAGAGAAAATACTGTTATTAAATAAGACTATTTGTAACCCAAACTAGATATTTTGCATATTGATGTAGTCAGTTCCTCTGTGGAAATTCTCACTAAGGTATGTAAGACTTGAAGTCCTGGATTTAAGTTCTGCATTTACTATTCCAAATTCTTGTAATTTGCTAAAAGTAGTGATCTTCATCCATGTACAGCAGGCAATCCTTGCACTGACAGTGATTTTTCAAGGATATAGTAAAAAGCATCCTACAAATTCCTGTTTGTCCAGGTAGTTGCCACTTTTATCTAAGCTGAGATAAGGAAGAGTACATTTATGAAGACTTGTGAAAGATCTTTGTCTAATCTGTAATTTCAGTGTGCTAGAGGCACCTATCACTGTCAGTTTCAAAGCACCTTAGATTTGCAAACAGTGCTTCATAAAAATTACTTGAAGTGGTGATTTGCCCCAAATAAGAGGTGCAGGAATCAGAAAAAAACCCTTAAGTTATCCCGGCATTTTGAACCGCATTTGTTCCACATGGGAGAGATGGATTGTCCCAAGTCTAAACTTAAGTATCAGGTGTGAAGTAATTGGTATTCAACAGCGGTTACATGAAAAGAGAACAGTCACATAAATCACAATAATTTGACCACCTTGGATTAACAAATTACTGCCTGCCAACTAAGCAGCACTAACGTGCCAGGTAAAAGTCACGAAGATGATTTTTTTACACTTAGTGTAAATTTATTATAATTATTTTTTGAAAATGCAATAAAAAAAGCTACATTAATATTCAACTTCTGTTGATATTATATCTACTTGAACCCTTAAGACATCACAAATTACCTATGTGTAAATCCATAATATTAGTCTGTCTTTTTTCTTTAAATAAATTCTTATTGTATATGACCATTCAAATGCCAGAACCTGCTTTTCTACCTTTTAACTGTAGCAGTTGTAGAGATATTGCATTTGTAAAATAATAAAAATGATAAGAACAAAAAAAAAATACCATTTTCATGCTTGGAAGCAGTTTTCAGGAGACAAGGATGTGGTCTAACTTTACCACTAGTATGCATTTTTTGTTTGTTCAAGATTGGAAAGGGATATAAATACCAATATTTCTGAAAATTATATACTTGCACTGCTGTAATTGACTTTGCTGTGGCTGCCTGCAGTGGACATAGTGGATATTCCTGCTTTTCAGGTTTTTTATGTGCATTTTAAACATTCTTAAGCTAGTGTGGAAAAACTGAAGTTCAAGGCCAAGAATTCAATACCTGTCTAAACAAACAGAACAGCTGGTGAAATCTTGCACTACAGGGATCAGTTATAAAATTTCTATGAATTCAGTAGGCCCAGGAGTTTACCTCTGACTTAAACTTCAGAAACAATGTGCAGAAGATAGGTGTAACTCCATCTTATCTAAATATATTCCAAGTTACCTGGAATTGGTAATATTTCACCCATATTTCACTGGCTGGTCATTTATATAACTGGTAGTTTATTAATCAGTAAGTGATAATAAACTGTGAAGAATTTGGAAGACCTGAAAACTTATTTCTAACTTTGGAACATCAGAAACATTTCCTTTGTTTCAGCCTCTCTCTTAAGAGTGTCACACCACAAATTCATGTCTTTGCCAGGAGTGCAGGCTTTTGGACTGTTGAAATATGCCTCTGGCACTGATGGCTGTAGAGGATGTTCAGATACTGCTTGCTTTGAACCATTTTTCTTTTTGGAGTGGGTTTGCTATGATTTAAGTGACATGCCATAAAGGTCTAAGCTGGCTTAGCTGCAGGATCTGTCTACACCCATCCAGTTTTACGATGTGTGCCCTTTTTTTTGTTCATAGTTCGTTACGAAGTCCCTCTTTTCAGGTACAGATGTGGAGATGAAGACAGATGGTGAGATGTGATGTTCAGGACAGCTTGAGTCACGGTGCAGCAGTGTCTTCTTGCACTTTTGTCTGCTCAGATTTCAATAATTGGAAACAGGAATTTATCATTCCAAAATGTGGTGAACCTTCTTCCTGAAAATCCACTGACACACCATGGAAAGGTCTTCCTGTCCTTTGTCATGGGTAGGCGTGGGAGCTTCAGACAAAGTTAGTTAGAGAAGCCCTGTTGTTGAACCACGAGGTGCAGAAAGTAGCCATTTGCATTCTAAACTCCTTCTGAGAGAGGAGCCTGGGTCCAATCAGCCTCAGACTGTCAGTGGTTTAAGTAACCTTGTCCTTCAGGATTAAAGATGGTAAACCAGATGTATTTATATAAAATGAATTATTTATTATGGCAAATAATTAGACAAAATATCTCAATCAGAATTTTTACTACTCAGTATAAAAGCTGAAACTACTAGTAGTGTATAGTATATTGTAGTAAAGTGCACTGTATCAAAGCAATTTTATCAAAGCAATTATACTGAAGTGAGCAAGAAGAAGCCATTATTAAATAGAGATTGATATAACTCACCCAGTCAGGTAAAGTCTAAAATGATTGGAAGAAGTCAAACTTTATACCCATCTTAAAAAAGGGTAGAAAGGAAGACCCTGGGAATGACCAACCTGACAGCCTCACGTCTATGCCTGGGAAAATCATGGAGCAGATCCTCCTAGAAGCTGTGCTAAGGCACGTGGAGAACAGGGAGGTGATTGGAGACAGCCAGCACAGCTTCACCAAGGGCAAGTCCTGCCTGACCAACCCAATGACCTTCTATGATGGAGTGGCTACAGCAGTGGACAAGGGAAGGGCTACAGATGTCATTTATCTAAACTTCTGTATAGCCTTTGACACAGTCCCCCATAAAAGGGGTGTACTCTTAGTCCCTCTAGAGAGACTTTAGAGAGACTTTAGTCTCTTCTTTAAATTAGAGACAGATAGATTCTATGGGTGGACTGTTGGGTGGATAAGGAATTGGTTGGACAGTTGTATCCAGAGGGCAGTGGTCTATGGCTCAGAATCCCAATGACCCTCAGAAGTCTGGGACAAGTGTTATTTAATATTTTCATAAATGACATAGCAAAGGGATTCAGTGCACCCTCAGCTAATTTGCAGATGACCCCAAGCTAGGTGGTGCTGTTGACACACTTGAAGGATGTGATACCATCCAGTGGGACCTGGACAGGCTCCAGAAGTGGAACCGTGGGAATCTCCTGAGGTTTAACAAGACCAAGTGCAAGGTGCTGCACCTGGGTTGGATGAGTCGTTGAGCAGCCTGGTCTAGTGAAGGTGCATGTGCTCATAGCAGGGGGCTTGGAAATAGATAATCTTTGAGCTCCCTTCCAACCCAAGCCATTCTATGATTCTACAATTCTATGATTTAATGACAATGTTAGATGTAGACAGGGAAAACATATCACCTTCTTCTGTCTACAGCACACCTCCATGCCTAAACAGCATTTATATCTATCCTGGAGGAATTTGATCCTCAGCGTCTATTAGTTTTGTGGCTTAGAGATTGCATCCAGTATTCGTTCCTAGTTTCTGAGTACATAATCTGAAGCACTACTTTGGGATTTGAGACACAAAAACATCCCAGCCGTATCTCTGCAGCTGTAAAACCAATGAAAGAGTAGGGCATGGGGAAGGAGATTTTACGTAAGGTGGAAAAATGGCCCCATAGTGACGTCAATTATATGGACAGTACATCTAGAGAGGTAGGGATAAGGAAATAGGGCAATTGTAATCAGTGAGAGGGACAGTAGCTTACTGGCTATTATCAAAGCCCATAAAAGAAGGTGGAATGGTGGGCAGACAGATTCGTTGAAACAGATGTTAGTTACAGACCCAGAGAAGGATGGGGAACCCAGTAGTACAGTGAAACTGAGGGGAGAAAGCAGGTACAAAATTAAAGAGTAATAAACAGAAATGAGCTCTGTTTTGCTGAAGTCAAATAGTAGCAGGGGTTAATAGCAATGAGGGTGAAACAGAAGTTTCAGAAAATGGAAAGGAAGCTCATCCCTTTTATAGTAAAGTTACTAAATTGTCATGTTCAGAGATGGGGTGTGGGCAAAACTGGTGGGTTTCCCTAAGATCAAATGGGCTCCTGATGGGCACCAACATAAGCCAAGCTTGCACATCCACTGCTCATCTTGCCATTCAGTCAGGCTCCCGTGGGCTTGCCTGAATTTTGGTTTAAGTGAAATAGTGTTTTAGATGAGCAAACTTCTACTGAGGACCAGCCTTTCCAGGGAGTCCCAGTAGTGGGATTTATTTCACTGATCTGAAATTAAAGTGATAGCACCATCTATTTTTAAAGTGTGATGAGTCTCCTTCAGTACGTCTGTTCCAAAGAAAGGCCATAAACTTTGCCTTGTGATGCTGGGAGCAGGGCAGGCACTCGTGGAAGACAGTATATCCTAATTCTTCTATACCTGCTTTGCAGGGGATGAACTTTCTCTGAGAGGGATTCATTTTTTCTCTCTGGGTATAGAAGAAAGCCTGAAATACTGGCACCAGTGAGGGGTGTGGTTCAGGTCCAAACTGAGACATTCAAGAAAATGCCAACAGGAACAAGTGCTTGGGCACCTCTTAGAGTCAGAAGAGTGGAGAAGCAGTAAATATGCCTGGTGGAGCAGAGGCCACTCTTCATCTGGCCAGAACCTGTGGTTGCTCATGGTGAGATGACTCTCCTTCTCTCCCCACTGGAGCCTCTGACTAGATCTGGAATGATTACAAAGGGACAACAGGAACCCAAGGTTAGGTGTCTGAATCAACAACACGATCCAGCATAGATGCCTAACTTCTAAACTACTGAAGCCAATTGAAATGAATTTAGGCATAGAAGAACAATAAAAGCCTTTTTCTTTATTCCTAGCTCAGGATTTTGTTTCTCCAAGATGTAGGTCTTCTCATTTCCCTGCTTTTACCATAACGTTTGCCTTTAACATTTCATTGCATTTCCATTAAAATAAAAACGTGCCTATAACCACAAAAGGAAAAAAAATAGTAACAGAACAAAGGCTTTATTTTCAGATGTTGAGGTGAAAGTATGAATTACCTTAAAGTAGGCAGACATTCTTTTACATATTCATTTTTAATTTCTTCACAGACTTGAAACTTGTCAATCTTTACCCAGAACACATCTTCCCTTGAATGGTTTGCCTACATGCTCTGCTAGTGGGGATGAGTTTTTCCTTCTTTCCTCCTTAGCATACATTCTGGTAACTGAATGAATTATATAGGCAATTGGCAGACTTTTTTTTTTGCTTAAATATTGACTTATTACTTGAATCTGAAGCTTGGTCTGAGAATTGTGCCCTACTCTTGCAAAAGATGTATGTGTATTCTCTACATTTAATGACATGAATAGTTCCACAGAGATCTGTGAGTACATTGCAGTGTAAAAATTAAAGAGCTATAAATCTTTGCAAGATGGGGCTGTGGTAAGAAAAAATTAACTAAATGCTTATAGTGAATCAAAAGTAGACATAAGTTAGCTTGCTAAATTTGTAAGATCTGTCTGGTACATTGATGCTCTTACATTAAGGAATTTAATTTGTTTTTAATTAATGTTTTTTAATTAATGAACCATCATGCTCTATTTGTCTAATATAAATAATTTGGAATTTTTTTTCTCTTTTTTTTTAAGAAATCCATTTGTCAGTAATCAAGCCTTTAAGGTGAATAAACTGTGCTAATTTCAAAAAAGTTATAGTTTATTATGCATTCAGTTACTTTGCTCAAGTTCGCACATAGATGAGATGCATTTGTGTGTGTAAAAAATAATTTTTTAAAAATTTTGATGACTCTCCTTGCTTGTCCATGAATCAATGCTTCTATTCCCAATTTGGTTTTATTTCTATTTGGGTTGGTAGGAAACTCAGATATTACCTACCTTTTCACAAGATCGCTGTCAGGTTAAATTTACATTTGAAAAGTTGCTGGGATTTTGTTGGCTTTTTTAAAATTGTTTTTATTCCTGTTAGGAGTACTAGCTCTACTGGATGTCAAAATCATTATTTGTAAAAGCTGTTAAAATGCTCATCCATGTGCAGTATCTGAAGTGACCTGTGTGTCCCACAGCTTCACTTGTGATAATGTACTGTAGCACAAACGGAAAAACTAAATTTTTCATGGTGATATACTACCTTTGGAGCTTTACTTCAGTCTGTATAGACTTAATTACAAGTATTTTAGTTCATCTTTTTTTAGCTTAACACTTTGGGCTTTTAAGGATTCCCCTGCCACCCCTGTAAACATTCACTGACAGGTAACAACCAAGAAAGAGACTCAGTAACTTTGAAATGCTTTGCGTACATTTTGTGCCAGCCAGAGAGCTGATAGATGCAAGAAAGGGAATGGAGAATCTATTCCACAGAAAATCATCTGAGCGAGCTTTACCACCTGTGTGTTCCTGTCGGGGGATGCTACTGCAGGAATGGTTGCTGGCTGCTTTTGCTGACTCCCGTCAGCTCTTGGTACAGGCATTTATCATCCTTCTACCTTGTCTCTAGGCAAGCAGCATGCATTCTGGTTTCATTGTGTGGTTAAACATACAATGTTTATAACATCAGTGTGCTAGCAAATTTTTTGGCCATCAGTTCATCTTTTTTTTTTTTTTTTTTTTTTTTTTTTTTTTTGACTGGTTTACAGTAGGCTTTTATTTTCTTGAGCTGATATGGTGAAAAAATCAAATTTCCAGCTCTTCAGAGGCAGAATACTTGCAGAGACCTGCTTCTTCTGTTGAATTGTTGCCACTAATACACAAAATATATAGTTGTTTGTTGAATCTTTATCATGAAGATTTTTTTTCTTGGAAATTCTTCTCAGCAGAAGTCAGATGAGAAATAGGAAGCTGAACAAGCAGTAAAATGTCCTTTTTAAAAAATTGTATCCTTGGTTGAATGCTGTGCTATAACATAAAGTTTAATAGGAGGTGCATATCAAGGTGTAAAGAAACATACTCAGGTGCCTCATATAATTGAAGGTTCATCTGTCTGTTTCACATAATCTTAACAGACAAAGGTAAATTAAATACATACCAAAGACTGCATTTATGGTAGCAAACTTAGAGATAAATTTTTAGCTTTAGTTTTAATTTAGAAAGTCTGTCATTGATCAACAAGTTGTTGCCTTAGATAAGCACAAGAACAAACCGTGGAAGCAGCACGTGCTAAGAAGTGGTAATGGTGTTTTCCTTGTGAGGATTTTAGAACTTGTTTGATAGCCTTTTACTGCATTGCAAGGACTCAGAGCCTTCCCTCAGGTTCTAATGGAAAGATCCCACACCCAGGTCTACCTACCTCCCATTCAACCTTCCAGCATCTCATTCCAGCTTTTACTTCTTCAATAAAGTTAATCACCAGTCCCCTGTATAATACACTGGAGTTTGAGATAAAATGGTAGTTGCCCTACAGTAGCTTTCTTCAGTTTCAGTGTGTCTTTTCTGGTGCCTGGAGCCCTGGAGGAAGAGGCAAGCCCATGAGGATGGCACTCTACTGCAGCTGTAATTACCAATAAGAATGCCTGTATTACCCTTTCCAGTTAGTCATTCTTGGAGACATGCCTTTTTTAGTAAAAAGGAGGGGATTTGCATGTAGAGGGAGCCTATAAATATTCTTTAATAGATGCGGTTCTGAAGAATTGGAGTTCTTCAGTAATTTGTCAAAACACACCGAATGAAGCGAGGGGTGAGATTTTTTTTTTTTTTTTTTTTTTTTTTTTTTTTTTCTGTAGCAATGACTTATTTGCTCTGGGAATGAAGCTGGGCGCCTTTAGACAGAATTGTGTCTCCCTCTCTACTGCATTGTTTGATATATATTAAATTAAGAAGAGCTGATTTTAACCAGTTGTATCTTGGCTGTTGCTAGCTGTGCTGGTGAAATACAGCTTCCATGAGCCATTTGGTTTACCAATACCTGTAATTTAAAAGACGTTTTCCTCTCCTCCCTGTTATTTCTCCTGTGTGTAATGCTTTCATCCTTTTTCATTTCAGTGCCACTTGATACATTAGCAACTTTTAGAAAGACATGTTATCTTCTGACACGCTTTTGAACAGACTCTCAGATCTCTGCCTTTTTTCCCCAGCTATGATGGGTAATATTGGGTCTCTTTATGAAGAGGAGATGCTGCACCATTAAGCACAGATGATTCTCCCTTCTCTGTTGTCCTGTGGAATAGTTAATTTCCCTCTTCAGCCAAATCTGAGAGGGAGAAATGCTTGTTCCTTTTGCCTGTGCATACTGATTGTTTCTCAACACAATGCTCATCAGAGCTCCCTTTGTCCAACCACTTTTCTAAGCCCAACATCCTTTATAAAGAACGGAGGAGGTCTCACTTCCAGTAGGGCCATTCATATCCCCAATTCCCAGAGCCAGTTGACTGAGTGATGATTTGGTATCCCAGGACTGCAGCTTCAGTTCTTTTAATGGTCTGTGCTAATACAGTGTTATTGGTAAGATACTGGACAACTACCACTGTTGAAGTAGTATTTGGCTCCAGGAATACATTCCCTCAATGATTTGTTTTTGGAAACATAAGGTATATGGGAACACCACTGTTCTCATGTAAAACTTAATAACTGTCATAGCACAAAATGTGTGCAGCAAACTGCGGGCTTTTTATAATTCTTCTTCCAACCACTTGGCAAGTAATTCTAAAAGAAAAAAAAAACCCTAAACTGTGTAAATATATTTCAAAGCATATCTTTAGAGAATAAATTTGACTATTTTTTGACCATTGCAGTAATGAGACAACATAAGCAGCAAGAGAAATAATATTAAATAACATTAATGAAACCGCAGAATTTGAAAAAGACCATCTTTTTCCTCAACAGGAATTTCACTAGATTTGGTACTTAATATTTTTTTTCTCTGAGGCTAGTTTGTGGACTTTGTGTTTGAGATTGTTGGGATGGAGAAGTAAAGCAGGATCTGATTTGAATGGCTCTTTTGAAAGGACTTGCTGCTTTGAATTCAGTCCTTATGCAGTCTGTGGTGATTCTAGACTGTTTTTATTAACTTGATGCTGTTTGAAATTCATTTTTTGAAAAAGATCATGGAAAAAACAATGTTTAGATTTTAAATGAAAGCTAACCGGTCCTTAAAATGAATGATAATGTGGTTTCCATCCTTCCTCAATGGTTCAGTTAGAATGATGAATGGACATAACTCCTTCATGAAGTCTTAAAATGTAGAATTGGTTTAGATCTCTGTTTTCATTGAATGTTTTTACCCTGTGGGATTTTTTTTTTTTAACAGACTTATTGAGTCATGTATTATTTTCTTTCTTTGTGGGAAATGAGCATATTTGTATTATAGTCACAGATAACTTGCTATCAAAATAATCTCACACTTCTCCAGAATTGGCAGGGGGAGTTTTGGAAGGGTGAGAGTTTGGAATTGAAACTGTTATTTGCTGACATGTTTGTCTTTATACCAGAATTACACTTTTCAGGGTTTTATTTTTTGTGTGCATGTGTACATAGTTTCAAGTAACATGACGTGTTAAATCTGTGGTGTGTGTCTCCTGGCAGCTACTGTAAAATCTTAGCCCAGAGGCACTGCCCTCATCTCAGCCAGTCTGTCAGCAGAGTTCAGCAATCTCACAGGATGAGCACTAGCAACCTGTTTCCAGGGTGTCTTGTAATTTGTTACAGCTCAATAAATCTCTGCATGAGCAGTAAAATCCGTGCTGTAAATCCATCCATGGAACCAGCTAAGCCTCACATTTAGAGCAAAGGATAGCACTGGGCTTTGCAGTGTGTCTGTGTGTGCAGGGTTGGTTGGGTCTTCCCACTTTCTTTCTCAGTGGATAGGTTTGGATGTCTGCCCCACAGCCTCTTGGGTCTTGTCATTTATCCCGGTCCATATAGAGACCACAGGTCCTGTAAACAAGGGAATTAATTCAGTCTAATATTTTTGTATATATTAATAATAAAGTTGTCAAGAATTCTAATTGCAAACAAACAAAGATGTATAAAGTGAAACTCTGTTGGGTGAAGATATAAGTGAAATAAATATTAGTGCTTTTACACTAATACACTATTTTCTTTAGAATTCTATAGTCTTCTGCCTTCTGTAATGCTTGTTCAAATACTCGGAGAAATAATTAATTAAAATTACTATTGTAAAGTATAACACTGCATGAATTTAACTACTTTTATTGAAAAGATATTTCTTCCTGAGAGATCTGTGCTAGAAGGAGCATATACAAAAGACTGAACTCTAGGGATGAAAATTGTTCATATGACAGAGTTTACCATTTCAGTAGCAAATAATGAACATGTCTGAAGGTAACTTAGAAGAATTGGTAAAATTGTGTTATCTTCAGATACAGAAAAGCCTTATGCTAACAATAGCCAGTGGAAATGTAATCTTCCTCTTAAGATCTCACTGTCAATGTGCCTGAAATGTTCCTGTCTGTAGAGAGAGTGTTGTAAGCATAAAGCTTTCACACTGTCAGGGGATGGTATCTTTCCTCAAAAACTGAGCTTTCTGTTTCAAAGGGATGCTGTTAATGTTTTTAACACCTACATTTGCATCTCTTGTGAAAATGGATTTAAAAGACAATGAGAGCCTACTCTAGGATTAGAGAAGGCATTTCTCTTTTTCTTGCTCTGTTGGACCCAGGAGTATAAGAAATTGGTTAGCTCCTAGGTAGAGTGAAAAACAAGTGAAGCTAATGGTTTGAAACAAATTTATGTTTTAGAAATTAGCTTTCCTAAGGAAAGGTGAGGAAGGTCAGTAAGGAACTAAAGAAAATAGGTAATTTCAGAGTATCACAAAATGCAATGAAAAGTAAAATGGTAAGTTTTAATATTGTTTAAGATTCTGCCCATCCCCCCCCTTTTTTTTTTTTTAATCTAGGAGGCAAGAACTAATCAATTTGTGCCCACAATAACAAGACCAGAGTACAGACTCATTTCCTAATTATTCTGACAAAACTGAAATTCTTCTGAGTCCCACGTAAAGGAAATTGAGCCTTGTAATCTCCAACAGCATAGTGTTCTTGGGAATATAAACATGTATTTGCAGTTAGCATAGAGGATCTCTAGGAAATTAGAGAAGACCCATATTTAAACTCAAGGTGGATGCCCAACCGAGTGCCACTATATGTATTTTTTGCACTGCCAATTTGAAATTTAAATGAGTAACAGTTTCACACATGTAAGTTATAGATAGAGCTTTTTTTCAGAAGACTGTTGCAATAAAAACAGCATATGGCTTGTGCCCTTTGTCACCCTTGTTCTGGAAGTGACTGCTTGACACCGACAGTTGCAGTGACCGAGGGACATAAGATCTCTCAAAGTCTGTCACCTTGTGCTAAATTGAGCTTCTAGTGACTCTGGAGAGCTCTGTAAACTCTTCTGTTTGGGCAAGTGTAAGTGAAAATAACCTTTATTATGAATCAACATTTCTAGAGTCTTTAGTTCTTTGAGGCAATATTTAAGTGACGGCTGTAAGAAGAAATCAATGTGTTGGCATTATTTACTGAGGCAGAAGATATTCAAGCACTTTTGTTTCTAGGCTCATTCTTGTAGCACAGGGGGCTGGTGCATAATCTGAGGAAGGCTTTAGATGGCACTAGATTTTATCTATTTTTGAGGCATGTCTTCAAGCAGTGTCAGATGAATTCATATGAATTTTACCTTAAATAGTGCTTAGAGCCAAAAGTCCTCCTCAGTTATTTATTGTACTAAGCTTGGTGTTCTGACCTAGCTCCTTTACAAATACTCCTGTGTTTAGCAGTCAATGATGTGGTTTCCCCAACTGTTCTCCTTGAGCATCTTCAGTGGTGACCTTGACTTCTGGCATGCATTCCCAGATTTGTCTTTTATTGTAACTCTGAGTGTATCAAACACAAAACAATGCCCTACACTTAAACTGGGTGGGGCTTTGGTGGAAGTTCTTTTTAAATAAATGAGGGTTTTAAATTTTTTATGTTTATTATTTTATGCTTTTTGCAGTACTTCATAGGGGCTATTTCAACCTAGTCAATCTAAATTCAAACCAGTGCTTTTGTGGTGAGACACAACACATGAAAACATCACAGTTTTCTTAACAGTTTTTTTTTCTGGTTGATTGTTTTTTGGTTTTTTTTCTTTCTTTTACAAGATCACAAGTTTTTTTGGTTTGTTTTTTTTTTAATCTCTGCTCCTCAGATGTTCATGTTTTCTGTTTGGTTGGTTTTTCCTTACTAAAGAAGGAAAAGAAGAAAAACCTGCTGAACATATGTTGTAAAACCTCTACCAGATGCATGAAATAGTCAGGAGTAAGAATAGGGGCAAAAGAAGAAATCCTTTTAACTGTTGAAACTGTTATATCTATCCTTAAAGAGACTTCTCACGGTGTGACTACAGGCTTTTGCTTGAGCACCTTAACCCCAAGGCTGTTCTTGCTGTAAATCAGCTTGGAAGGGGATTAGGAAATGTAGAAAAGTTTTGCACTTGTTTTATGGTCTGAAACATGTGTCGAGCTTGATGATATGAGAACACACACTTTTTGGGTTTTGATTTTTCAGTTTCCTAAACATTTTTCTTGCAATTATGTTTGTTTATTTTATACTTGTAGCACTACTGTTAGCACCGATAAAAGATAAAATTTGCCCATTTTATATGATGACTATTTCCTGTAAACTGTTGAGTGGTCTTCGGGAACAGGCGCTAAAAGTCAGTTTTTAGGGCATGGCCAGCTGTGGTGCAGCTGCCCCAGTGTCTCCTGCAGCAGTGCTGCCTGCAGGGCTTCAGGGGAGGCAGGCTGTGTGGTGCAGCCCATTCCCAGCCTGGGACTCTGGTCCTTGCTGTAGAGCGTGCATTGAGGCCAACGCCAGCCCTGAAGGGAAAAGAACGGAATTCTGGAGTTCAAGGAAACCGCATGCCTGCCCCTGCCTGCAGCTTGTTCCTTAGAAAGATGAGTTGTGGGCACTGCTTGGCATACCAAAATTGGAACTGCAGGTTCCAGGCTGACTTAAGAGTCAGAAGCTCCAAGGAATATGAGCTCATGTCTCTTGTTAATGGTATTTCCCACTGCTTAGTTTTTGATGACTTGCCACTTGAAGCATAAATCTTGCTGTATCTCTGTTCTCCTTGGGCATTTTACACTTGCTCTCAGCCTAGTTCTGAATTTTCTATTCTGCTTTTTGAACAAGATTAAAAAAATTAGACATTATTTAGACATTGCCATTTAGATATGCCTAATTTAAGACAGCTGTTTCCTTCAGTGGATTATTTTTTAAGTCCTTTTATGGATTCAGGCCCAGACATCTTTAAGTTTTGGTCTTCTGATGTCTGGTGTTAGAATATTCTCAGCCATTCTGTAGATTTAGTAGCAGTAAATTATCATGAGAGGTTTATGGGCGAGCAAGAAAATTGAGTCTGCATCCAAGGCTGGGACTTTAATCAAGGACTCTTTCTTGTGGCATATGGTTTTCTGTGTTGCTTGGCTTGTTCGACTGATGAGTGTCAGTGCACTATTTTCAATTAAGCAGGATTCTTCATGTTGTGTTTCTGAAACTCGGATTGGGTAACTATTCAGCCAAGCTGGTTGCATCAGTAGTCTTGACTATTAGGATAAACTAAAAATCAGTAGTTACATGACAGTATTTATGTGCAAGATCATCCAAATTATTTTCATTATTTTCATGACCAATCAGTGCCCTGCCAAAGTTTTTTTCAGCTTTTTTGGGGTGCAGTTTCTTTTTACAGCTGATCAAAACTAGCTGTGGGTCTAACCCCCCACCTGGACCCTCAGGGACTTGCAGCTTCAGTCCCCTTTGCACTTGTGCAGCATGCAGATGAGTCATATTGATTTATCTTGTGGGTAATTAACTAACGAAAGTGTGGGATCAAGGGTTTCATTAGATCACCAACCTTATCCTATTTGCCCTCCATCCATGTGTTTATGAGATCTGGCAGGAGGCAAAGTAGAAACGTGTTTTTGGCAGGAGCATGAGATTAGACTTAGGCAGGTGTAACATATTACACTTTCTGCCAGAGGAGGCAGTGATTTAGTGTTTGTGTTAAGGCAACATTGAGAGATGTTGTTATTTTTGAGGTAATATTAAGTAAAATTAGGTAATATTTTTAGAACAGCATTTTTTAGATCCCATTAGTAAAATGATACCTGACCAGCCTAAGCACAGTACAAACACATAAGAAAAGGATGATCCATGCAGCAGAGCATGTTATAATCCTAAGTATAGGTTATAAACTGTGCTAAAGAAGCTCGGGAGGAAACCAGGACAAGATTCAACAGCAATGAATAGAAATGTCTTTCATTCACTATTAATAACTGCACGAGCTCTCTCTTAATGTTAGATTACTGAAATAAAATAGTATAACACATTAATAACTAGTTAAATCAAAGTTTTAACCTGACTTATCTATGATTTTTAAAAAATTATATTATTTCTGTAATGATTTTGGACTTTTTAAAACGTTTTTTGCTGGCATTATTTTTCCATACATTCTTGGCATTTTGTCATTACATATAACAGCTGCTGCAACACGCAAGAAAATTATCTGTGTGGCCCATTTGCTGAAGTATGTAATGAATAGTGTGTACTTTCAGAAGCTACAACCTGCTCTTTAGACTTACTTAGTATTTTAAGTGCATTCCTTTTAGTGAAAGTTTAACCATAGAGCATGTTTCTGGAGAGTACAGGGGAAACATTGTGCTACAGGAAAAGAAATAAAAAGCAACAAAACCCCTTCATTTGCTGGTTGCTCAGGGGTCCATCAGGCCTGGTATCTCAGCTGAACACCTGCATATTGGAACAACTTGTAGAATTAACATGGGCTTATTTTTTTTTAAATTCAGAACCATGCCTTATGTCATTCACAAAATGTATAATATTTTTGATGCCGTAAGCCAAAATTACAGTGTGTTTCTACTGCATATGCATAGTTTTATCTCAGCTTTTTAAGAAGCTTTGACCTAATGCTCTGTGAATATTAATAAGTGTCCTATCACAAATGAATCTTTAATGTTAACACTTTGAATCTGGTAAAACCCCCTATATTTGTAGCAAGTAATAGAAATTTCCAATTAACAGGCTTTTTCCTTTAGACCTTCCCTCTCCTGGACAGCATCTTCAAAATAGCCTGAAGCCTGTATATTAAATGGCTTACAGTTTCTGCCTGAGAAAATGTAATTGAATCCAATAAAGGTGATCTAAGGCCATCTGAACGAACAAGGGAAAAGGTCTCAATGAGCAATTAGGCATATTTTACTGTATCACAAGGTAATTAAGTTCCTTCACTGTGGCGTGAAGAAAGCTGCTTCTTGTTAGAAGGATTGGAGATAAACTTTATTCGGGATGCAAACACAAAAGAAGTCAGACATTTTAACCACGTGGGTACTGAAACTGTTCTCTCTGAAGTGTGAAGACCTGATGCTTTTCTTTCTAAGATCGTCAAAAAGAAACATGCCTATTAGCATCTTTCATAAAAGAGGTCAAATCATGAAGAGTTGATGGTTGTTTTTTTAATTATTGTTAACTTTCTATTCAACTTTTGTTCAATCCCAAAAGGGAATGGGTCCTGATTTTGCTTTCCCTTGCGTTAATGTAAAAATTTTAATCAAAATATCTTATCTACAAGCAAATAAATACTTCTTATATGTGGTGAGCATCTCCATGTGACGCTGAAGGTATGTAGCAAAATACCTATTGTATCTATAATAGAATGATAAAATCTAGCTAGTATATGGTAGATGAACTGCCACTCTGAAAACAAAACTAAAAATGTTTTGCCACTATAATTGCTTTTTCTTCTTTGTTACAAAGAAGGGACTATTGGTTAGCATTATAATTCTCTCCTGCTTTGTAATGGATTTGCTTTTAGCTTGTTTTTCTGAAACATCGTATTCCAGGGATAATGACTAGGAAGTAGCACAGTGAGAGCAGAGTAATTAGTAGTATGGTTAAAAGTTCAATGCCTTCTACAATCTCTGGACATTTTCTTTCCCGAGTCAGACTCAGCTGACAGTGAATGCTGTTTTTCTAAATAATTTATTGCATTACTGATGGAATGAAATGTGCTTTGACTGCGTGACTCTTGGGAAGTGGCATGATCATGGCTAAGTACAAACTAAAGAAAAAAAACAGGGGGCAGTGGAGAGGTAAGGGAAGGACTGCCTCTCAGATTCCAGTGCTGCGTGGATCTTTGAAGAAAAACTTTTTAGGGCTGATACGTAACACCCCCCACTAACCTGTATGTTTCTGTAACTTTAAATCTTATGAGACATTGAACATAAGTGTGATATTTGGGAGAAATAGCAGTCTTATATCTTAGCCCAGGCTAAAACAGAAGTGATGGAAAATAATTCCAAACCTTTCCCACACCCCAAACATTTGGTCATAGTCTCCTGAATGTTTATTACCAGCCCTATCTCTAAAGGAAAAGCGCGGTGCATGGTCCTTTGTTCCTACAGCTGCCAGAGAGAGTCTTGGACTGGCACAAACTCTTGAGCAGCAAACAGAGCTGGAGAACTTCTTCAAGTTACAAACAAGCTGGTGGGACTGTTTCTTTCAGTGGCAGGTCCAGGTTGAACTGGTGTAAAGTGTTCTCTTCTGCAAGTACTTAATTAAACTTCATTAAACTACTAAAAATCAAGATTAAAAAAAATAAGCAAAAACTCCGTTTATGCACAGGTCCTATGATAAATCCTGTAAAGTCTCTTCGCAAAGATCCGTACAGAATTTGTCTTTTCTGAATTGCTACATCATCAATGTGAAAATGAAGTCTTTTCCCAGCTGCTTTAAAATGTCAGGAAATTGTTGGCAGGTACAGCAAACAGCTAAAGCACTCTACTTTTCTTTTGCTCAGCAGGTTGCCAGCATTGAGGACTGATGGGGAGGAAGTTTCTCTAGGCAGCAATAAATATAATAATAAAGTTCCTGATGGCTGCTCTCTCTGACACAGAAATGTTCCTTTTTGCTCTGTTTTGGTGACAGAAATAAAAAGGAAGAAAGCAAAGGGTTCTAGTAATCCATTTCCTTATCAGTCAAACTGATAAACACCCACATCATGGATACTATCTTTCCCCTCATACTTGTACACGAAAGTGAAGCCTATGATGCCTCTTTCTTTATGTTTTGGCTTCTTTACTGTAGGAGGGCAGATCTGTGGTGTGGTGGCAGCTTTTATCAGTAGTATAAGTTCTTCATCAATTCCTTGTATGAATTTAGCTGACTATCTTTTTATTTGTTGAGGACTGTAGTTGCATATTTAACTTTTGCCTGTATAGGATGGAAGCAGGGATTTTGCATAATGTCCACCCATTTTTCTCCTTGCTTGACAAGCTTTGGAAAAA
>VZRO01004637.1:133212-149927 GCA_013397915.1 Daphoenositta chrysoptera
GTTGTTTTTTTTATTTTTTTTTTAATATTTTGTTTTGTTTTGTTTGTTTCTGATTCTTAGAGTGTGCCAGTTCTCTCCTTAGTTCTGGATTCATTTCGGTGTATGTAATTATGTTTAACCTTCTTCCAGCTGTTAGTAGTAAAGGTGACCAAGTTCAGGATTGTTAGAGCTCTTCTAAACTTAAATCCAGGTGGCAAAGAGCTTTTCCCAAAGCTGCCTGTGCTCATTTTTTAGTACTGAGAGTTAAAACAGAATCTCTTTGAGTGTCTCACTTTCATTTGAGCCTAATTAATGTAGTCATTACTGTGCAGAAATAAGAAAAGCAAAACCTTTTACTTGAAGGGTAAAGCAAGAGAAAATGGAATGTGAGGAAACGTCAACCAAATATATAATAAAAAAAGCCAAATGTCACTTATATTCAGGAATATAGCTTGCTTCATAGATACAGCAGCTAAATTCTTTGGTCTCATTGAATCATAAAATAAATAAACCTCTTTGGCAGGTTCTTGGCAGTTAAAGGCAGCATCCCACACTTTCCTTCCCACTCTTTGTGCTCTTGCACCACCAATCACCACTGAAGGTGCAACAGGCACCTTCAGTGAATTTTTGCAACATTTATGAATGTTTGCAGCATTCCTAATCTGGCTCCCATAGGCTTATTCCAGAAATGGTATTAAAATAACTAGATAGAAACAAGAGGAATTTTTTATTTTTCCTCTGGACAAAGCATCTAGTCAGTGCCCTTTGATGCAAGGGCAGCTCCTTCATGAGTTTGAACTGGAGGGTGGTTTGACAGCCTTGCTTGTCCTGCTGAATCCCTCCCACCAGCTGATTTGTGCAGTAAATGCTTTTATATGATGCTATTACATGAACTTACAGCTTGAAGTTGGTCAAATGGAATAGACCCGTCATCTTCTTTTTCCCTGGATTACTGAAAAACACAGAATGAATTGTCTCAGATCAAGGTGACCCACTTGTCTGTTCCTGTCCTGTTGCAGCAGCCTGCGGTATTGCACACACAGTCAGAGCTTGAATTCCTAGCAGTACTACAAAATGTGGTGTGAAGCTCTGGGTTGCCCTCAGTCACATCCAAACTAGTGCCATTGAGATGGGATAAGCTGATTACTTCCTCCTAGAGAGGGAACTTCATTCAGTCCCCCTAAACTTTGTAGCACCAGACTTCATACAGATCAGAAGTAATCCCTATTTTGATCTATAAACAGAATTGTATATCCAGGCTTCTCTCTGAGGCTGTTTAGGATTTTTGAAGTTTCCTGAGGAATGCCCTTGAGACTAAAGGGACAAAGTTTTCCTTTAACATTTCCCTTCCTGCTTTAAGGAGCTGTGGCAGCTGTGCTGTGAAAGCAAATCATTTGTCCTGAGCACGTTGTAAAGGAAAATGATGCAGAAAAATAGTCTGTAAAATACAGTGTGTTTTCAGTCTATAAATAAGGCTTTTCATGGGGGAAATAGAAAACCATGTCTCATGATTCCATGAGACAAAGAGGAAAATAAGCTCATGGCCTTGTTTGCTAAATAAAAAAAAAAAGGTTGGTAGAAAGCCTTCCGTAACTGAACTGGGGGTCAGATCTTTGTATGGATTTGGAAGATTGCTTCCTGACCTGCTGCTGCTTCTGTAATTTCACATAATTTACTTCAACATAAATAGCTTCTCCTCCTGGATGAAGTCTCATTTCTTGCACAGTTCCTTTTTCTTAACAGTTTAATCAAACTAATTGTGACAAGCAGTGTATTTGTATAAATATTTAAATGTGAAGCATGAGGATTGAATTATTTATTCTGCAAATGTAAGCTTAATGTAACTATCTTTGGAAACCAACTCATTCTCATATGGTTGTGCAGTTTGGTCATGCATGCTATCTGCTCAATTCCATGTTTAATGTTGCAAATGGCTCTAATAATTTATATTATTTGCATAAGAGCTAAACAAGATGCCAGAGGAAACAAAATGCAGGAGGTATCTTGGTTTATCACATGCAAAAACTAGTTGTCTTTCTAAATTCAACTATCAAGGGACCCTAGATTCCTGAAAATGGGTTAACAAAGATACAGATGATGTCATTCATTGTCCAATCTTGTCTCATGCATGAAGAGGCATATGTTCTGACCAGATTTTTCCCTTGTCTGATTTTGTGACTTGCAGTACTTCTGCACCACCCCTTTCTGGGGGGGAGCAGAGCTGCATGTAATAGTGCATCCCACTGCGCAGATGAGTGATTGCTCTTCAGGGAAAAAAGCAGTGCTAAACGTGAAAAAGATAATCACGCCACAAACCATGCCACATCCCAGTAAGTGGGTGACTGGTAGAGTTTCTTGCTTGACTGCATGCATTAAAGGGTGGCTTAACAGTGCAGAAATACTTCTTCCTTGCACTTTCCATCCCAAGACTTGGATCAGCTGGCCCCATCTGCTGCCATCCCAGCAGCAGAGGTTTCACTCCAGCTGCTGCTGCTCCCCTGGGCTTCAGCCACCGAGCAAAGAGCTGTTTCAGCAGCAATGCTTCAGAAGAGAGGCAAGGAGGAGGAGACCAGAGAGGAGGTTTGAGAGGGGGAATAGGGTTGGTGGCATAGATATGAATCCTTACTTTCATTTTCATTAGGCACTGCAGCAACAGAGTCAGTATCTCTAGACTACCTTGTGCCTCGTTAACTTGCACTTCTAATTTAGTGGGATCAGGGCAGAAAGGTATTAGTCAAGGGTATTAGCCAGTGAGCTGAAACTAGTTAATAGTAAACTCCAAGCTCAGAAAGAGTAGTAGAGACAGTTTCCCAGCCCTGTCCCTCCAGCTCTCCATGTATTCTTCCTTTAAAAAGTACGGAAGCATTTTCTTGGGGGAGAATGTTCACCTCCCACTGACAGCCCCTGGTGCTGATATCACTTGCAGCATGTTTGGAGAATGCTTTTGCTTTCTCACTTCTTAGCTGTACAACAGAGCTGCAGCAAAAATAATTCTCTTCTGCTTTTGCAAACACCTTATTATGAAGAATAAATAATAAATAATAAATAATTCAGGATGTCAGCACTACTTCAGAGAGGTTTACTGGTTGATGTTAACATTGGGAGTTTTCAGTGGGAGGTGAAGTATAATCCCAAGGAATTATGATACAGAAACCAGAGGGTAGACACCAATCCCTTCTGAGCTGTTTTTTTTTTTCTTCCTTCTATTTTTATTTTCTCTGAATAAAATTTTCACTGATTCTCAGCTATCTTGATCAGAGATCTAGAGAAGCCAATTTGCCTGAGCACAGCTTGTTTGTGGGACTGCAGTTTTATTCACAAGCAGCCAAGTTTTTCTACAATCTTACTGTTAAACCCCAGAAACTTGTCCTAGTGCTTGTACTCAGATCAAGTATTCAAGGCAGGAGTTATTTCTAATTAGCTCTTGCTCCAATATCTCATTTGCCTCTGTCAAAAGCCATCAAATTTTATCAAAATCAAGCATGTCTCCAAACTTTTGAAAGGGTTTTCTAGGACCTAATTTCTGTTTTAAGATGAGAAAAATCTCTCTTGGAATAAGTGGCATTTCAGAGTTCAGGCTATTTCTTTGATATGTGAGAAACCTAGGCACATGTGTTTGTGTTAGGTCTACACTTGTGTAGTGCCTTTCTGGCTCATGTGCTATTGGTGGAGAGGAGGCTTTTTCACAAGATGTCAAAACTCTAAAAAGTTGAAGGAAAAAACTTTCAAAACATTTTTGTGAATTTTTTTTATTTTTCGTGCAGCTCTGCCTGTGTCCTTCAGATGATTTTATTCTCTGAAAAGAAATTGTGTGACTATTTCTAAAGTTGCTTCTGGGTTTGATAACATAATTTACTCAGTTTAGCAGAACTGCAGAAGTCTAAATTAACAAACCACTGCACTCTGGTCCTAGAGCTAAATCAACAAATAGTGTTTTCAGTGAAGCATTGCTGGTTTTTTTTTCTCCAAGGTTTCTTTCACTAGCAGGGTATCAGCAGGGGAAGGAGAGATATTCAATGAACAGATCAGAGCACAGCTAAAATTTTCCTGTGTTACAGTTTTGGAGGACTTTTGTTTCTCTCTGCCATGGGCTCTGATCATTTCCATGAGAACTGAATTTCCTACAAAGATGCCAGTTTTAATTGTGCTTTTATCACATGTAAAAAAAATCCAGCTCGGTCTCAGCAATTAATTTCTCCCAAAGGAAATACCTGTTTCAGTCACGTGTTGTCAGAGGATGCTTTACAACACCCACGGCAACGTTTTTGGGATGTTGAGAGCATGAGCATTTACCGAGCACCCCATGCAGATGGCTGCAGCCAGAAGGGTGTTGGCACCACCTGGGCAGAGCTTTCTGAAGCCCTGTTGGTTTTTCTTTTCTCATTAGGGCCAAAGACAGGCACCTCCTGACTTGGATGGGGCAGAACCCCTCTGGGTTACCTCCCGAACTTGTTCCTGCTACTGTGCAGGCATAAAACAGCCCAACAGCCTCCTTGTGGTTTTTTTTTCCTTGAGCAATTAAAAATTTCTGCTATTCAATTCTTATCTAGCCAAATTTCTATTCTATTCTGTTGAATTCCTATATTTTCATTAGGAATGTGTAGAAATTAGAGTTTTGTATTCTATGATGGGTGAAGGAAACCACTGCCAAACTCTTCAACCCAAAGCAACGTGGTAAAGGGGAAAGTGTTCTGTTGGATCCTGTGCCATTTCAAATGACAGCAGAGTTTTGGCCATAATGTTGAAGTAGTAGAATTTGCTTGAGGATCTGAGTTACTTAAAAAGAAAACCCAACAAACCAAGTGATATTTCTGCTTAATTTATGCAAAAGTTTAGATAGATACCCCATAAAGAAATTGTTCCAAAATAAACCAGTATTACTCTCCTTTAAAGAACTGAAAAATTAAGTAGTAGATGTGAAGTTTTAAAGGTCATTTTGATGGCTTCCAGAGGAATGCTTTGCCTGGCCAATTAGCCTGTTTATGCAGCATCTTTCTCCTCTGGGCTGCAGCTTATCTCAAGCCACTTAGAGATCATGGCTGCCCAGAGCAGCAGTCTGTGGGTTTTCTCACTTCATTTATCTCACTTGAAATTGGGGAACTGCTAACTTCAGCTGGGTCTGAATATGCATGAATGATGATTGGCACACATTTTTCAATGGAAAGGAGGAGGTTAGGAAAATATGACACAAGCTTTGGAGGGCGTAGCTCTTGTGGGCTGTGTGCTGCTATCCTCCTGTCTGTTTTTAGCTCAGTGCAGTGACAGTCCCTAGAGGGAATGAAGCTTCTTACTTTTATAAAAACGAGAATATTTTTGTATTCCGTCATCTAAAACATTTTTCTTAGTCTTACATTATAATATTTTCCTTTTGTGCTGTATGTAAGGCTTTGCACTTGAAAAATAAAATAAATTTTTTGCCTGCTAGAAGCCCAACTGATAAAATAGTTTAGCTAGGGAATTTCAAAGTAGATTTTCTTTTAAAACAAAATAGATTTTCAAGCTTTCTCTAGAGTAAGGAAATAATTCCCCTATTATTCCATATACATGCTCTATAACATCAAAAAGAAATCTGTAAGCTAAATATATAATGTTATGAGAGATTAAAATGAATGTGAAGGTGTCAAGGCAAATGTGGTTGCTTTTGTAGTAGATGCATCTTATATGTCATTACATGCAATCAGTCTATGACTGGTGAAGCTAAAGGAAATTATAATCATGGAGAAATGTTGCAGGAAGCCTTGAAAACAGGAAGGGCTTTTGGGTGTGGATGAAAGACACCGGAGAATAAACTAAGCCAGTGTTTGGGGACTGCTGGTAAACAAAAGTTGTCTTACTCAAATGTTAGTATTTTCTTCATTATACCAAGAATATACCATCTTTACTTGAAGCACTGTTGGGACACTTTGCTGTCTTGCATGGCAGCTTGCAAAATTGTGAGATTGAGTACTTTATGCTACGTTGACATATTATGTGACTGTTTCTCAAATGGTAAAATTGAGACAGTCAGAAATTAGTGTCTGGCTCCGGCTATTTATTTATCTTGCAAGCGTTAAACCAGCATATACCTGTCAAATCTTCCAGAATATTTAAGGTTCAGATTTTTAAAAAATCATAACTGAACTGAAGTTCTGAAAGCCTGTTTTATTTTCCTAAAAGTAGATGGAAAATGACAAAGTTCTGAAATTTAAAGTCCTTGTTTATACGCAGTGTTTTTAGTATACATTCCATTAATTTAATAGAATATATTCTATGTACAAGTGATAGCTGATGTGACTGACATTACCCAGACTCTTAAGGAATATTAAATCATGAGAATAAATTAATTTAGGAGGGGAAGTGAGTGACTGAAGCAGTTAGACTCCAGTAAAGATTATGTGCATAGCAAGTAGTTCAGCTAACATATGAGCTCTGACATATCAGAATTTCTGCATTGATATCAGTTTGAGTTATGAAGTTCTCAAGCATGATGGAGAAAAGACAGAAATAATGAATTGTTTTGCTTTTAGGAAAGCTGGGAAAATGTAAGAGCACTAATGCCACATTACTTATTTAAGAAGTTAGAGATGAAGTTAAACATCAGCTAAAAAACAAAGAGTATTTTTCTTCTTGTGGATTTGGTAATTTACTAAAGATGTTCAGAAGAACTGACCAAAACCTTCTGAGTCAGCAACAAAGTTAAAAACTTCTGATACTAATGATGTATATATGAGAGCTGAAAAATACAATGGGTCAGTAAATTTTATTTGCTTTAAAAGTAGGAACAGACTGATAGAGAACACTGCAACCAGGTGAGTTTGTCATCAGAATTTGAAGACACCACAGGAGGTGTAGTGAGTAAGATATCAGAGGGTGAAAATTTCCTTGAGTCAGTGAGTATAATTTTATGAAGAATGGGACCTGTCACAAAAAAATCAGTGATACCTTGTCATGCAAAGATGACAATGATGCCTGCTGACAGTATTTCAGAGTTTTTGTGAGGCTCTTGATTCAGTATCATGGTATTTGGATTTTAAACAGTCCCATGATGCAATGCTTTGGTCCCCTTATTAAGACTTGTAATTTAATGGACCTTCTTAAAAATACAGTGGGTATTTTCTATACTGCTCAACTTATTATTATAACCCCAGCTAGTTTCCCTTTAATAACAGAGTTTAATATTGAGGCCCCTGAGGCAGAGAAACAGAAGCTTCAAAAACTTGGAGTCTTTCTGCATTTAATCAATATTTTTTGAAAGCCTGAAGCTGATGTATTATATTTTATATCAATTTGTAATTAAAAATTAAAGGAAAAAAAATTTAAGGCTTTGCAACATTTCAATATTATGTTAGATAATATTGATATTATATAAGTGGTAATAACTATTAGAGATTTTATGGAAATCAGTTCTTGGTTTCAGTTCTGCATTCTGGTCAAAATTTCCTATTAGATGCGAAGTCAACCAAATATCTTAAGCGAAGACTTATTCAAGACTTTCTTCTATTTGCCAAAACACCTGTTGTATTGACTTACCTTTCATTGCAAACTGCAAGAGTTGACATTTGGATGTACTCTGTCAAGTGAACACTCTTAACATCCTCGGTGTGTTGACACAAGTGGTTTGACTGTGAATGGAGGAAAAGCAGTACAGAGAACATCCTTGCTTTTGTTACGGGAAAACGCAGAGGCCAGTGAGTGGCACTGAGTGCTTGAATCCTGGTATTTTCCCACACACTGAACCACTGCTCGGGAACCCGGATGGTCAACTATTCACAAAAACTTTGCAAGTTTCTGGTATAAGATTGAAAGTGAGGTAATAAAACAGAGACATACTTTATATTACTTGTTAACAGGTTGAGACTCATTCATTTGTAAGATACTGCTTGGTACATTTTTGTGAAGAAAACAGATCAGTGTAGAAAAAACAATTTTTTCTCAGCATTTTCTATGCAACAGTAGCCTGTTGCATTCCTTTTCCCCATGCATCAACCATCTTAGAATATTTTTATTTTACATCTATAGTATATATGTTTAGGAACTGCATAACAAATGATCCATATAGGTTCTTGTTTATAGTACACCAGCTGGCAGGATTTATAAAGGTCTGCCTGATCTGTGTTGATTTGTAAAACAGTGACTTTACTCTGTCATGCTGCTTAGTCTTCAAGGTGTTACTATCATATGCGAAAGGAAAAAACAGATTTCAGGATAGTGACATGCTTCAGTCATATGTCTGTTATTTAATTGTTTGGTATTCTAAATAGTCTTTTTACTGACAAGTTTAAAGATTTAATTCAGAAACCCCTTGTGGACCACCATAGATTCATAAAAGAACATGGTCCTAAAGAGCAACATTAGCAAGATCCTGGCAAAGACAACAAATCGTTAAAACTGAACAAGAACATTGCACCAACATTTGCTGTCTGTGATACAAGAACTTGTTGAGCTTATCCTTTGCTCACTAAAACCAAAAAGTTTCAACAGTGCTATCTAATGTGCATCAGAGGTTTCTTAAATGGGAAATGTCGTCTCTGACAGTTGAACTTCAGAGAAGATAGATTTATTAGAATCTTTTGAGGGAATGGCTAAGTAAAATCCCTGATTATGTCCACAGTAATGCAAGCATGATGATTTACTTCCTCTTGCTTTCTTACGTTGTCCATTTCAAGTGTTTGGCAAACATCTGAAATAATTTTGATAAAATCACAGATAAGTTGGGAAATGTCATTTTGGTCACCCTTAAATGTGGAGCTTACAATCTGGAGGGAGTTCATGCACTGAAAGAGGCAGGAAACTCTCCTAAGCAGGTCCAGCCTGCCCCAGCTACTCCCAGAGTGCCAGAGTGGCTGGTGTCAGCTGCCTGCCCACCTCTGTCATGCTTTTTTGAAATGCTTGAGTCAGTCAGAGGGTGAGAGAAAGAAGTGACTCACGAATCTCACCTCAAGCACAGTCCTTTCGAGAGGTTAAGGCATCCTGGTGTCATCCACAGCCCCTGGGGCTGAGACAGGCATCTTTTGGCCTCTGTTCCCCAAACATTCACGTTCTTTAACTTGCAGAGATTTCTCAGGAGATGATTCTAGTTAGTAGACTCAGATGCTGTATGAAGATGCATATATTTATCTATTTTAAATGCATGATGTAATAACAATTGAATTCTATAATGCATTTCTATTTTAAAATACTCAATATTATATTCAGAATTTCTTTGGAATATGTAGGTTATTCATATGATTTTTAAAACTTATAGTTTGTAAGGATCTTTTTTTTTTCTTAGGATGCAATTAATGTACAAAACTAAAAAGCAATATATGTCTAAATAAAATAACCCAACCCTATTAAAATGTGTGTCTTTAAAATATTTCTAGAAAGAGTTAGCAGTGAATGTTCTCCTGGAATTCAGTACTAATCATTAAGTTAGAAAAATAAGATGTCTACGACTTGCAATGAGGTGTAGCCTATTTGTAACACCTGTTTGGCAGAAGAGGCTAGCTAGGGGGTTTTTACTTTGGAAAAAAATGTGGGAAGGATGCTCTGTTTCTACAGGTCCACTCCTTGCTTATATTCAGGACCTCACGTGCTCACTTGACCAAAAAACTAATCTATATTTTTACTCTGTTTTCTACACTTGAAAGGGGTTGTAATGAATTCTAGTTCACCTTACACATCACCAGAATAGCTCTTCAAATAATTCCTGTTATTTCTGAGTAAAAGCAATGTTATTGTGCACAGGGTTTGTGCTCCATCCAGTCCAAATTGCATTGCTACCACAGGCTTCTCCACTTCTCTTCTTGGGTAACTGATTAACTATGTCTTGACCATAAAAATTTATAGTATCTTCTTCCTTCCACTTATGACGTTTGTGGCAGAGAAAATTTACCCGCTCCAAAACTCTGAATTCATCCTTTGCACCTGTATTTAAAGGATTTAATGTCTGCAAGCTGGAAAGCCAATATTAGCTTGGTTACTGTGGTAACAGACTAATTTTCAGCAGCCTGTAATGAATGTTGCTAGAAGCAGCGCTGCTATTCTTGAATTTTATTTATGTAAATGTGTTTTGAACACCTTTCTCCCGTATCATATCTCCTGCTAATAATCTCCAAGTATGACGGTACTGGTATTTGAGGCTTTTTCATAAAGTTCATCTTTCAGTGTGAGGGTGCATTTGTGCAAAGTAAACTCAGATGCTTTTGCAGAAGTCTGGCCTATCACCCCAGTTAATACCATACTGAAAGTCTACCCTCAGAACTGGGTGCCTCTTTGAAGCTTTGCTCTGCTTGTCTGTTTTACAAAAACTTGGAGATTAAAAAGCTTTATGGCCTGTAGGTTTTTATCCACATTTTTTGAGAGACAGAATGAGCCTGCCCATCAACGCCTTTGAAACTGGGTGTATATCTCAGTTTAATAATTATGTTGTTGGAGACGGGAACATTGTTCCCTGGATTTCTTGTAAAGCAATAAAAACTCTTTAAATCACATTACAAAAAGCCCAAACAAAAAAACCAAAAAATATCTTAAAAGGATTTCTCATCATTTATAAAGCTGCCAGTACCTTTATGGGATGCTTTTGTTTTCACTCTCAGTGCTTGGCTCTCTTTGGAGTTAAGTTTTCACAAATATATTATTTTCACACATTTATCCATTTGGAAAATGTAGAATTACCAAGGCTTGCTGGACTGCTCCTTGTTCTGCCTGTCGACCTCTCTGCTTTGGATCCATTACTGCTTCTTTTCCATTAAGGTAAGATGGCCTTAACATGAAATGTTTTCCCATTTCAATATTTCCCTCTCCCCCCTGTATGATGTCACTGAATTTTTTCTACATTTACTTATGCCAAAACGTAGAGACAACATTTTGTAGGCATAACCACCTTGAAACAAGAACAAAATATGTTAGTAACAAGAGACAAAATTAGTACAGCACTTAAAACAGGGTAAAAAGTAATTTATAGTATTTGTTGACCATGAGGCCATTCTTAGAGAGACTAATTTATTTTCACTACAGAACAGCTGAATAAGGGAAATAAAACCAGCATAATTGTCAGTGTCATAATTACTTTCCAATATGGGAACAATCCTCAAGGGATTTATACAAAAATTGCAGAAAGTTAATTATGAGAGCAGAAAGTAGGAATGAATTACAGATGCCCGCATTAAATTAGTTCACTGCTCGGAAGAACTTTGGAGGATGTTCCCTACGCCGTGATCAGTAACTTCCCCAGGAACTCAGAATGACACAAGCCTGGCCCTCAGGCAGAGGGAGGATGGGGCTGATATGATGGTTCACCACAATTAACCTTTAAATAACAAACTTACCAGCAGTGCCAGTAGCACCTTTTCCCTGCCTGCTGTGAAAAATGCTTTCTATAACTTGGAAGGATTATCACTGAAGTATTTCTCCCTTGTGTAAGTATGTTGTCTCCTCTGACTGCACCTGAAAACAAGATATGAGAAAGTATACAGAAAAGATGTGTTTGAATTTGAGCACAGGGGTCTCCAGGGTCAACCCCAGCTCACCTTGTGTCTTTCACATTGCAGTACTTCTCTCTGAGTTTGTAAGTATAGTAGGAGGGAGGGACCAAAGCAGCAATGGCTGCATCAGAGTACTGCTTATGACCACAGTCTGATACTCACTAAATTCAGGTTTTCTATTCAGTACAGGGATGGGTTTTTTTCACTCTCTTGCTTTTCTCCTGGAAGTCTCTAGTAAAATTTTTTCTCACTTGCTGCTCCGCTTAAGAGTTAATAGTGTGTTAGTTTTACCAGAAACACGAGGGACATTTAAACAAAACTGAGCCCCTTTTTTTCTTCTGGAATCATAATCTATACTTCAAAGCAATGCTAGACATTTGTTAGAAACGAGGATCAGACATCTTATTTTGTAACAGCTTCTTACTATCTGTCCTCTGAGATTCACATTTTAAATTTTCTAGTTGAAAGGCTAATATACTTACCAAATAGTCTTCTTCTTAGATGGGAGGACTTTTAGCTAATCCTGAAGCAACAAATTGTCAAAAGTTCCTCAGCTACTTTAAGCTGTGCTACAGCATGCGTGGACTATGAAGGCTAAACTGCTGTTATGTTCAGCTTTCTTCCAGAAGGTGATGTTTGCTGGGGACAGGCACACAAGTGCAGTGATTTGGCACGGCTGGCACTGCAGCACACAGGGTTCATCAAAGAAAGAATGATCTGTGGTAGCTCCTGTGTCCCTACAACAGTGCTCATACATGTGCTCTGCGAAGTACCATCGCCTACTGGCTCAAACAACTTTTAAAATTCATGAAATAGTGTACAGGGATCTGTTTCTTTTATTTACAGCAGAGAAATGATGGGTGCCAGCCCTAGAGGGCTAGCAGAGCTTTGTGATATATTGCTGCTGAGAGCAGAGGCCTAAGAGGGCTTTCATGTGCATATGGAGAGCAGCAGAAAACGCATCAGAAGTTCTTTCACTTGGAGGGGTCAGTGAGAAGACAGGGGGTGAACAGATGTCTCTGGCTTCTGCAGGCTTTTGCTAAGGTCTTCAGTCAGACTGTTTGGGACTGGATCTGCTCAGAGACCTTGGCACAAGCAGCCCGTGCCAGAGCGAGCCTGCACAGCTCTGCTTGTGCTGCATCACTGGCCAGGAGGGGCCGAGTCCTGCCTGACAGGAGGGACCAGGAGCTACAGCTTCTGTCTCCCTGCTGTTCCAGCTCATTTTTGTCTCACTGATGATGCTGTTGTCTGTGCTTGTGACACAGATCGTGTAAAGCTGTGGTTGAATCATGGGAGATGTTTTCCCATGCCCGGAAACAGAGAGGTCGGAGCAGGGCAGACTCCAGGGCTGTATCAGTGCTTGTTAATTGAGGCTAATTTTGGGTCACGTTCAAAATTTTGAATTTTATTAGGAGACAGAACACAGCCTAATCTTGTTCTACTGCTTTCATGGCCTTGCCAGACTGCTTCGTATTGCATATAAAAAGCTGCATTTAATGTGTGATTCCTCAGATAAGCTCTCTGAAAGCACTCTGCTGCAAAGTTGAATAGACGGTGAGGTTCATGTTGTAAATTATGCTGTTCTTCTACTCAAAACAGAGATTTCTATGAGGATGTGAAGGGAATAGGGAGTTGTTTAAATATTCTGAAACATTTTAAATTTGTAACAATCTTAAAAATACTGTGCTTTAGGGAGTATAAATATCTGGGGGGGATAATGAAAATGTTGGTGGTAAATCTGTTTGAAAATTATGAATTCGAGTACAATCTTGTGCATAGTTATTGGAGCTTATGATGTGATTAATATGATCTTGATGTGGAATAGGGATAGGGAAAAGAAAATAAAGATACTTCTCCTTACATGTGTCCATTAACAGAATATTTGTTTATTCCTATTAGTAGGCTATCTCTATTTCTCTCCTTCCATCCACAGAAAAGTATTTCAGGGAACAATTAAAAACATTTGACTTCCCCTTGTGTGTTGTTTAGCAATAAATTAATTAATTTTTCTAATACCTGTGTCAGTTAACTATTTTAAGTTTAAAGCCAAAGCTCAGTCAAAGCATCTCATCTTTTCTTCGAGAAGAGAATGAAAGGGGAGTTTGTTTCCTTGCTAATAAATTAGAAAGGGATTGTAGCCGTTTTCTCATTTCAAATCCCCAAGTCACTACTGAGAATGAAATAATATGATAGTACTGGTATAATGAATAAGGGAAAATTTGATAGTTTTGCAGAGGTTTCTTTGGGTCACTGATAGCAAGAGGGCATGGATTCTGGCTTTTTTGTGGGGTTTTGTTTGTTTGCTGTTTTGTTTTTTCTTGCTTATTTTTAAGTAGCATTGATAGAATCTGCTTAGCACTGAAATCCATTTTTGCCACAGCTGTGAGTATCAGGATGACCCCAGTCAGGACTGGCCTGTAAAAACCTTACAGCGTCTCTTGCAGTCATGTCTCCAGTTGCATACTGCAAATAGACATCCATGCAGACCTCCTTCTGCTTTGCTATGTCTCACTGACATGATTTATTCCTAAGCACCCTTGCTTTAAGAAAGTGGTCTTGGGTGACCACCGGTCACCACTCCTCCCAAAAAGAGGCACCAGCAGTGAATCCTGCAGGACCACCTAGTGAGGCACATTTGGTACGTGGGGCACTGTCTCACGAGAGACAATTCGAGTTTCACTGCAAGACTGTGAGGCACTGGGACATGCTCACAGATCCTAGACAGAGGTGGAGGAGGAGGAGGAGTAGCCACAGAGTTCCTAATGAGATATTGCAGAACCAGTGCAGTGTGAAAGCTACAATTACTTCCGTGTACTGGTGAGAAATCCTCATGAGTGTTTGCTTCCTGCAACATCCAGGGCCTTCTGTCTCCAGTGACATATCTGTTGTCCTGGCTGCCGAGGGTCACATGAAACTTCCTCTAATCGACATCAAAGCATTTCATTGCCCAGCAGAATGAATTGTGCAGGCAGCAGAGTTTTCTCATGAAACCTCACTGTGTTACAGAAGCCTGTGGCATAACTAACACCAGCCTGTTGTAAGTTGCAGGAAGAGCGGTAATATTTAAATTCAAATACTACCTGATGTCAGATTTTCAAGGGAATGAAAAAAATTGCCAGCTTTCAATATTAACAATTTCTTGTATTTCTCTCATTTCCTGATGAAGAATTCCATCATAGTGACACAGAACCATCATGCATTTTATTTAAACAACTGAGAGCACAAATTTGTCAGCAATGAGAATAAACGTTCAAGTGTTAGGCCTCCACTGCAAAAACTGACCACTGAAAAAAAGAGAAATTGTATATATTTATGGTTAAGCCTTCTTTCACCCCAATTCCAGGTTTTCTGGTGATAAAGCAGTATATATTTATAAGGCAGTAATAACCCTCTACTTAATGGCAGGATATACTTGAAGAAAAAGATAATTTATTATTAATACATTTTCTAATGAGCTGTATTCCATAGGGAAATTGAGCCTAGAACTGTGAAGGATTGATAAAAGACTGTTGCATTTTCTCTACCAAAAGAGAAAAATGAAATATGTATGTAAAAGACACGAAAATGGGACTTGTTTAAAAATAGGGTGATTTTGTTCGAAGGCATTTGCTTCCTCCCTCTGCTGTTTATTTTATTTTAGGATGCGTTCCACAGTTTTCACCCTCACCTTCTGGAACTTGTACATCTCTTTAAAGCAAATTGTTGTAAAGCATATTTAGTGTTTCGAGTATTAATACCAAGCTACATTATTCATCGAAATTTCTACTAGCATCCAGTAAGTGATTTAAAGGAATACTAACTCAAATCTGCTCATTTAAAAATATCACATATTTCACATTTCAAGCACCTCATTGTATAGCATTTTGGTCAGGTTTTATCATCTTGGGGAGGTTATTGGGGGGTTTTTTGTTTGTTGTCTTTTGTTCTAAGAGAAGGGAAGCATCTGTGGCCAACTAATGGGGGAGAACTGCAAAGCTCTCCATGTGCAGACCGTTCTCTAAAGCTTATTTGGATGTGTTTGGATCCATCCAGTGCTGGTTTTGGTTCAGCATGCTGGCCAATGGGATGTACACTTGGCAGTGTCCAGCTCATACTTTACGACTGTAACTTTTATTCTTTGTCATCACAGGTGTTTTTTTATATTTCATTATTTCTATTGAGCTGACTTGATCTGTTTTGCTGAAAGCAACATTGACTTCTGCTATTCTAAAGCAAACATCTCTTGTGAACAGGCTCCTGATGGACCTTAAAATATACTGGCATATGATCAGCTGCAGGTCTCTGGTTGCTGGCACGCTGTGGGAGCATGATTGTCCTTCGTGCGTGCTCCTCATGCTCCCTGGCTCAGACCTGTGCTGAGAGGAGGAGGGAGAGGCAGGCTGAGGTCCTCAGTGCTTCCCTGCTGCCACACGGCACCCAGGCTCGTGCCTCATAGCACAGGGATGGCTTCTGCAGAGACCAGAGCGGTGCTCGCTTTTTTCCTAGATGGGAATTTGCTGTTTGGGATTGGTTATCTTAGTTAAATTGATATCGTCATCTAAAGGCTGGTATGTAGGCAGCAATATGTAGCCTGTTCAAATTTAGTTGTTCAAACCAAATGTCCATCCTACTCTGTTTGCCATCACTCAATAATAGATATTTGGGAAACAATGAGAAGAGAGTAAGCCAATAGGGATGCTTTTTCCAGAAAGTAGTTTTCCAGTAACAGAAAGTAGGATCTTCCTGAGTCAGAGGCAGTATATTTTTATTAATTTGACTCAGAATTTTTCCTGAGAACTGGTCAAATAAATTTTCAAGGCTGTTTATGCCTTGATTCATCTACAGTATTCATTGACAAAGAACTTGACCCTGAGATTTTGTTTCTTTCATGCCTGCCCTCTCACAGCTTCAGCTGGTGTCAGAGTTCTCATGCACTTGCTCTCCTTGGCACTTCTGATCCCTATGGCACTTCTGAGTTTACAGAAAACTCTTATGCTCCCCAGCCACAGCAGTACTGCTCTCGATGCTGATCCTAGTTTATGCAAAACTTCTAGGTAAAACAATTAAAATGCTGATTTCTTTCTAGCATTTCCCAATATTTTTCAACAGAATCTATTCTGAACTTTTACCTAAAATCCAATATGTGTTATGGGAATGGAAGAAACCAATGCCCGAGTTCGGTGATTTTTTTTTTCTTTTCCTGTATCAACTGTTTCCTGGATCTGACTAATGCTTTTCTGCATTTTCTTTAAAAGAGAAAACACAAGCATCAGCATATTCCACCAAACCCACCCAACCCTCCCCCTCCACAAC
>VZRO01004637.1:150163-206301 GCA_013397915.1 Daphoenositta chrysoptera
CAAAAAAAAGAAAACTACCTATCTATTCCAAGCAAATCTTCCTAAATTTCATTTTCCTTACATGTGACCTAAATTTTTGGCTGCATCGTTAGGAAAAATAAAATACTGGCTTTACTTTTATAGTTCTACATGTATGTATGAGAGTGCATGAATAATAATTTTTTCACCAGTTGCTATGGAAAACAGTTTTGTGTGATGAATCATACTTTGACTTTTGTTGAATAAAGTCATCCTACTTATTTTATAATAATTTTAATTACAAGTATTTGTAGAAAATTAAAATGTTAAGAAGTAGGATGCATGTTTAAGTGAATACATTTTTAAAAAGATGGGTTTTTTTATTGTCCATTGGATGATGTGTGGCACTTTTAATGCCACTCCATAAAAGAAAAGATATCACAGTAAAATAGAAAAAGCAGGTTGGAAGGGACCTTACAGATCATCTGGTCCAAATTTCTTGGTGAAAGCACAGTCTAGACAAGATGTCCCAGCACCTGTCCAAGCAAATCTTAAAAGCGCACAATGCTGGAGAAGCCACCACTTCCCTAGGGAAACTATTCCAATGGCTGATTGTTCTCAAATGTCAAAAATTTTCGTCTCCTCTCCAATTGTAATCTCCACAGGAGTAATTTGTACCCATTCCCCCTCAGCTTTTCCATGTGACTATTTGTAAAAAGGAAGTCTCCACCTTCTTCTTAGTCACCCTTTAAATAATGGAACATGGTAACGAGGTCCCCCCCAAGCATCCCTTTCTCCAGGCTGAACAACCCCGGTTGTCCCAGCCTTTCCTCATATGGCAGGCTTCCCAGTCCTCTGGTCATCCTTGGTACAAAACCCTTTGAAGTGTAAGTGCTATGCAGGAACAGTTGGGAGGGGTGGCTCCCCTGTCCATAGGACATGTCAGAATTTAAATGCATTCTGTTCTGCAGCAGGGCTGAATGATGGGAGATGAGCTAAGGGGCACGTGCATGTGTCTCAGAATAGCTAATCATCCAGTTAAGACATAACTGCAGTTTGTTTGCCATTTTACTATATTTAGTCATTGGACTGAAAAAAGCCTGATAATCAATATTCACTGGGCTATGGAGACCAAGGTTAAAAGGTTTTGCAGCCAGTGGATCTTAAAGGGGGTCTCCATATACCAAATGTTGCACTTACTGGGGATGTGATTCAAATATTACTTCTCCAGTATGCCTTTTTCCTCTTTTTTCTTTCCTCTTCCCATTAAAAAAAAAAAAAAAAAAATCCATTAAAGTGAACAGTGTCAAATATATTCCAGCCAAATATTTAGATTTGGCAAATGACTATTTTGACATCTTTTCGCATCTGCCCCATATCTCTCTTTTTTAAAATTTATTTTTAAAATACAGTATCACCCTGCACTTCATGAAGAAATTGCTGATAGGCTGCTTTTAGACCACTAAGTGAAACACACAGCTAGTAGGAGAAAGCTCCTAATTTCAATTAACATTTCTGAATAGGAGTTAAAATAGTTCAAATAAAAATAGTAATAAGGAGTGGAAAGTTGTCATAGCAGACTAGTGTTTTGCAAGTCAATTTATGGTAAATAAACATTTAAGTCTTTATTAATTATTGTTTTTGTTCCCCATCAGCTCCCTTTACTGATTTTAGCATCAAATATGACATATGTAACATTTAGAGAAAGGACAAAAAAGCCAGAATCTGACATAGCCCTCTCCACACCTATTCCTTCCCCTATATACACTTTTTCTTTATTGAAGTTGTTTCATGAAAACCTTGACATTTGCAGATGGAATAAAATATAAGATATGTTAAAAGAAGGTCATATTCATTTTGTCCCGTTAATTCTTTTTTTACTCATGTATGTTATAACAAATTCAGTATCTAATTGGTCATTATCCACGTGGGAAATTTAAGTTGTCCTAATACATGCAAGTGAATAAAACAAGAAATTCCTGGCAGTATTAGATGTAATTCAGCATCTGAACTGCAGAAAGCCTGTGACTTAATTTCATCTAAAGGATAAACTAAATCCAGGTCTTGAAAGACTTTAGTCTTTGTCTTACCTTCCTACTTAGGTAATAATTGTTCTTCATAACCAGAAAAAATAAAAAAACAAAAAAAAATCACATATAGTTTCCATTTTAATCTTTTCACATTTTAACCATTTTTGCATTTTCTTCAGTGTCCTTTTCTAAGTTTTAATGATATGAAATGAAAAGATAACAACAAAAAATATTGCCTCCATTATTTGCTACCTGTCTGGAATCTGAACAGATTTGTCCTCACGTGGATTGTCTCTTTTTCTTGTCCTACCCGTCCCAAGCCTGTCATGGCTTTCCTTTATGAGTCCTAAAAATTGCATAAAATCTGTAAGGAATGGCAAACTGAGACTGGAACTCTGAGCCTTATGCCTTCTAATTTCATGCCCTTCATGATGTTCTTCACATTATTCTTGTTTCAGATAGCTTTCCTCTATCTCACTTATTTTTCTCTTGTTAGCAGGAGAAAAAACTTTTTGTAATAATTAGTGATGCTTGGTTTCAAGTCTTCAAATAGGATATATCTCAGTGGTCTAATAGCAATTGGATTTCTTGTCTCAGTATATTGCCTTATTATTCTAATTTCTTGTTTCAGCACAAGCTGAAATAAAAAAAAATGCAGCATTGTGGAAATAAATAACTGTGATGCATTGGATTTACCTTGAAAATTTGTAAAGTTAAACAGATATAATTACTTGCATCCAAGTTAATCCAATGAATTAGATTAACAGAATTTGTATTAATTAATTTCTAGATTAATAGAGTTTGTATTAATTAATCTGTGTACAGGAAGAAAACAGAAGATTATACAAAGTAAATTCCATTTTGCCTTTGTGTGTTTGTTTTGTGTGGACTCTCTAGCCAATAATATTTTTTTATATTGGTAAATGATTCAGCAGTAAGTATTATATATTACCTAATAACTTGAAAAACTGATCTTACAATTTACTGAATTTTATGAGTATAGTGTGGGGTCCTTGTTTTTATTTCCAAATTAAAATTCTTCAACTGTAAGTAAATAAAAAGAAGTACTAGTGGGTGTTATTTCTTTTTTAACAGCCCTGCTATATATTGATCAGGACTGTTTCAGCCTTATGGTAGTATCAATAATATATCTTCTGTTCCAGATTATTGAATCTTTCTCAGAGCTCTCTTTTGTGTCATAACATTCTGTAAATGTAATTTAAAAGGTACGACCATTATCTTCCTTAGGGTGTTTTTCAGGTTTGTTATTTTACTAGTGCATTTAGAAGAAAACCAGAACAGCTTGTTGGGCAACTCCTTTAGTTCTAGTTATGCTTCTTATTCAACATTATCTAGAAGAATTTAAAACTTTGGCTGTGGTGGTAAAACCATAATACCACTTTTGGAGCAAATTCAGTTGAGTGGGACAAAGTGTGGAAAATAACGAAAAGATGGTGAAGCAACACAGCGGAGATGGAATGTGGGTACTTTGATTAATTGTTTTGGTTGGTGGCTTTCCCCAACACACACCTTACCTGAATCATAATGTTTTAGTGGAGATGAGGCATTGAATAAAGCTGTAAGCGTGTTCAGAGGAATATGATCTTCATTTTTATCATTCATGTTATTTAGGGCTTCTTTATGGGAAAAAATGCTGAACCATTGGACATGGAAAATAATTGTTCTTATGAGCCAACAGCTGACAGAAAAGTTTGCTGTTTCCAAAGGCACATCCAGAAACTAGCTGAAAATGCATTTTTTTTAAGTTTAAATTCTGAATGCCTCTATATTATGTATATGCAATTTGACAAGGGAAACACAGATACAGGTTAAGATTACAAATCTGCAGTGTTTTTGCTCTAACAGAGCATCTGAATATCGGTAGGTTGGTGGGTTTGGTCCTTTCTGCAAATGCTTGTCTTCATTAGATAGTGTTCTTTGCTTTGTCCATTACATCTCAGAGGATTAATATCAATTTTTTTTTTCAGAAATATAATTCTTGTTTGGGTATAAACATGTGAATTCAAAGAATTAGGGAAACATAGAATGGTTTAGTTTGGAAAGGACCTTAAAAATCATCTAGTTCCAACCCCACTGCCAACAGGCAGGGACACCTGCCACTAGACCATGTTGCTCAAACTTGTATCAATTAAAAAAAAAAAACAAAAAAACAAACCCAAAGCGTTAATGCCTTACTTTCTCAAATGTTTTATGTTTCTAATAATACTGTTGGTATATATCTGCATAGATATATAGATAAATATTTATGTACTGTAAGTAAAATAATAGTGGTTTATAAAGTAGCAGGGACTTTTTTTCAGGGTCCACCTGAACATTGTATCTACATGCTGCTGAACCTTGTCAAGCCTCTGTCTGTTGAAACTTGTCAAAAGACAAGGGATTCAACCAGGATCTCCTTTGTAGTACCTTCTCCTATGTGCCCATTGACTGCTGTATACATCCAACCTTCTGAAAAGACTTTTCAGGTCTGAAAAAAATTTTGGATTAAATTAATTTTTATTTCTTGGTGTGCTTTTCCCTCTCACTTTGCCAAAAAGCAGTTGGTGAGCAACATAAGAAAATATAGGCGTTAGAGGCATTTTTAGTGAAAGGAGCTATATACATTGTCAAGAGCATGGGCTGCCAGAACAGCATGAGGTTTTCAGCAGCAAAAAGGCCATTATAATTTGTGTGCTTAAAGTGCATAAAGGACAATGTGCTTTCCCTTACATGCACACTCAGACCAGCCAGTAAAAATAGTTTTTTTAATAGCAAAACACTTGTTTGTGAGTAACACTTTTAAGGTTATTTTTTGAGGAAACAAAAAGCCACGAAACTTTAGAAAACATAGGAATAATCTGATTTTGAGGAACTCTATCATGATGGTATTTATAGATATTTGTATTTGTAGGACATATAAAAATGTCAATATGAACTTCTAGAACACATACAAATAATATTATTTTAACACTAGTAAAGACCCCCCAAAACTGGTTTGTTTGGGCTTTTCCCTAATTATATGTTTTCTGGGATTTTTGCTCTTAACCATGTTTAGCACCATTCTTTGCTACCATTTCATCCCTTTCTTTCTCTGTTTCTTTAAACCTGGAAATATATTTTTTCAGATGTAACTGCACAAGACTGTTTTATATACAGCATTGTACTCTCATGAGTAAAATCTGGCTTTATTTCAAAGCTTAAGAAGTGTTTTCTGTAGCTTCTCACGGTAGCTGCACGACTGTGTGACCTATAGGAGACTGGCCTCTCTGATTTTTCTCTTCCTTCTGCTTTTTTTACACATTATGCGATATAGATGAGTAGCTGTAAGTTTGAATTACCGTAATTCTTCTTCATTCAGCACTATATACATTTAAATGAAGTGTTTAACTGCATAATATTTCAATTACATGACCGAAAACAGGGTCACAACCATTTTTAACAAGCGTTTTACAGTTTTTCTAAAAATGCTGAATCGTTTCTATTGAGTAACTTGCTCTGAGGTTATTCCAAAGTTTTATTAACTGAAATTAGTCTCCTTAAATACATAAATCATCACCTCTCAATTTTTGCTCCAGTGTTAAAGTATATATTTCACGTCTATTCCTTGTAATCTCATACTGTATATGGAGCAAAAGTTCTGAGGCAGTAAATTCCATGTATTAGTGCAAACAAAGGTATGCATGTTTACATTTATAAATTGGGCTTGTGACACGGCTTGTGTTTTTCCACCATCATAACGTGCAAGTCTCCTGTTCCTTGCACGTGGTGCTCTTTTCCCTGTTTCCTGAGCAGACACCAGGCGAGGGGGCGTATGAAGTTGGGTGGATGCAGTCAAAAAGAGGAGGCTGGAGAAAGCACAGAACAACCCCCGCACTTTGCGCAGCCCATTGTCATTTCTGTTCTCTTGAATTTATCCTTTGCACTTCCCTGGCCAGATAAGAGTGATTTATTCCAAACTCTCTTATCAACGGGGCTTTTATTTTGGTGTTTCCAAGTTTATCTGATATCAGTAACCGTATCTCTACTTATCAGGGACAAAAACATCAGTTAATGTGAAAATCTAAGCACTGTGCTGGCAGTGCTGAATTTATAATATTGCTTACAGTGCTCTTCTGAATGATGTTATAAAACCCAACACAAATGGTGTATAAAAGATGCAGTTACTGTGGAAGACAAACAGTGATTTACTGCTGCGTGCGATGGTGCTTTCACTCGTTGTGGGGAGTAGCTGGGTGTTGTGGTTTCCTGAAATGCTGGGATGCATTTGAAATGTTTCAGACTTTAATGTTAAGATGAATAATAATATTGAGTCACAAAAGTGAAGGTGGGGAATCTTAGAAATATAAATACAGATAAAATTGCACACGTGAGTTTCTCATATTACCTAGGCATTGAGACGTCTGTTTAAATTCAGTATGTGTCGCTTTCTCCGTAGACATTGCAGCTAATACATGTTTCTGGACAGATGGGTGCAATAAATAATGATTGCAATTTCCCAGAACCTGTTATACTTACCAAAGGTGTTCTCATGAAAACATTATTTACAGAGTATAATTAACCTCCTGCCTTTTCAGGTTGCTGCTGTATACAAGTAACTGAAACAAATAGCTGTTTTATAATTATCTTCCTGCACTTTCTTCCCTCTCATTCTTCTTAAAAAGTTACCACAATTTTCACCCTTTTATGTTTCCTATATAATCTGCAAAATTTTACTTCTATATTGATTTTACTCAAATATGAAGATCATTTTGTTTGGTCATAATTGCCAGGAATTTGAGAATACAATGACTGAGAGACTGGTGCAGTTTCACCCTCTTACTATTGCAGGCAGCACAGCTATCCATTTGAAAATTTTTCCATGTCAGAAATTGGTATTTTTTCTTCTTTTCCACTACTCTTCTGAGTAAGGTGTTCTAAAATATCACTAGTCTGATATTTAAAAGGTTGGGGGCTTTTATCTCCACAATTCATTTTCTCCTCCATAACTTGCATTCATATATTCTTCAGCCAATTCTGTTGTAATTTTATCCTGAAGGAAAATTTAAAACTTCAAATACTTTTGAAGAGTCAAATTTTTCACAAAATCAAGTCATTGTTTACCAGAAGAGTAACTAAACTCTCAATTGATTTTAATTTAAAAATAAAGCCTCAAATTATATTTTTTATTTTGTATTTAATAGAAGTGTTCGGGCTTCTCACATTTAGGGTCCAATTCATGGTACAACACAGAGCTACAGCCAAAACCAAAGAGCATATCTGGTGTCTTTGCAATGATATCTAACTTAAATATTTTGCTTGAACATGAATGTCCTCTGTGAAGTCTTTTGGTGAACCAAAGTTGACAAGTTAGTGCTGCTATTTTGACTGAGCTCGCTGGGCATCTTCAGATTTGCCTTCCCAGTTCTGGTTTCTAGGAGAGATTTAAAGACTGAAAAAACCCACATCTGTGGGAGGGGAGAAAGGGGAATAACAAACATGTTTGTGAGCTTAAACAAGAAGATGGAAAAGCTGTAAAAGGATGGCAGGATGAAAGAGAAGCGCTTTATGAAGACAGCAAGAATGACAACAGTCATACCCACTCCCCATCACAAAAAAAAAATCCAGTGAAAACCGAGTAAAGAAATTTATTATGTCACTTATCTTGTACCATTTTTCAATGATCAGCAAATGCTTGTTAATAAAAAATGCTATTCCTGCATATCTTTTAACTCTCCATCACTGCAGAGGGGGAAAATCTTGATAGTGATGTGCATAACAGCTGTCTCCAAGACCCCAGATTTGGCTGACACTGATGGATCTTATTCTGTTGTCCTAGTGCCTCTTACTGCTTCTTTGCCTGACCCTAAGTAGCATCAGGGCAAATTGCAGGGAGAGCTAAACCCTTTGCTCACTGCTGGTTCATCAAGAGAATGAAGGACATGTGGAAAAAGAATTACTGGAACTCTGGAGGATGAAGGAGGACTCAGATGTTTTTTACTGTGAAGGTGGTTCTCAGACTGTGGTTTCCCCATCTGCAAAGCAGTGGATTCATTCTGGATTTTGGAGGCAAGGTTTTCAAGGAATTTGCAGGGATGCAAAATTTACCCCGATTAGTAGTGTAAATTTATCACTGTATTAGTGTTCATTTTATATTTTGGAAGGTGCTCAGGAGTGCTACTTGTTGTGGCTGCTGTGCAGAAATATATCTGACTGGTTACACCCCTTAAACTTTTACCTCCTCATAATTTCAGACATGATACCTGTGTATTTTTCCTCAAGTTACCTTGGATAGTGAACACTCAATGTCCATTTTGGAATTTGACCAGTAGTATGTCTTTATAGCATATAAAGTAAATGTTCTTATGAGAAGAAAATTTTTAATTTCTTCTATTTCTTCCTGGTTGCTATTTTTCATTTGAGTGGGAATAGCATAATTGTAGACATGTTTTGTTTTTATCACATGCTTTGATGAGAATGAATAGCTAAATATTTTTGTTTCCTTTCTTCTGATAATAGTGAATTTATAACACCTGGGTAACTTTCACTCTGTAGTAAATTGATTCCTTCTATAGTAAAATTACATATTTTTTTAAGCTTCATTAAATACCTTGTATTTTTGCTTTTCCTAGAAAAAAGAATTTTTTAACCCTCAATCAATTGGAAGAATTTTAAAAATAATACAATCTCTTGGCTTTTTTTAAGTTGGGATTTTCAGGAAGTGGGATTGAGAGATGCCCTAAATGAAAATATAAGTATGTATCACTTCCAGTCTTCGTTTGGGTAGATTTTCTTAAAAAGAGTTTCTTGCTATGATGCATTTAAGCCCAAGTGAGGAAGCAAAAAGTTACGAAAGCTGAAGGTGTATGTACAGAAGAAAACATTTTGTGAGTACTCCTTGGCATTGAACTGTAAACTACGCTTAGCACAGTGAGAAACATGGCCAATAGTCAAATTCTTGAAATAGAGCAAGTTCTCCCAATTGCTAATAACAACAACAATAACAAAATCTGACAGGCTTCTGAAGTTCTACTTCAGAAATCCCATATAAGAGGCTTTATGAGGCTGACAAAGTTGCATTCACATGCTTCAAGTGACTTAACATGTGGTAGTTTCACAGTGGGCTGAGTTTGTCCCATGTGAGGACACCATGTCCAGAAGGTTTAGTGTTCTTGCACATAGAGTCTCCTTGAAGTGTGGCAGCATCGTCTCTCTATGTCAATAACAGCTGATTTCCTCTTGCCTCAGTTCAGGAACAGCTTATTTGTCACTCTTCCTGCTGCCAGCTAAGAAGGACACTTTCTCACTTTCTCTGGAAAAAGAAAGACCTTTTATCTTTTCGCTTTTTTTTTTTTTTTTAAAAAGTAAAACTCTTTAATATATTCAAAGAATTTCCTTGTAGTATGAGAAAATTTTGGTGAGATTTGGAAAGCTTAATTTCATATAGAACTTAGTGAAAAATTTTCAACTGGGTAGAATTTGGAAACTTTATGTTCCCCAGAGACAAAGATAGTAGTTTACAAGAGAATAATTTAATTATATTTTACACTGCATTTTTAAAAGTGCTGAAATCAAGCGAATGTGCTGAAACTGTGGCTTGTTGAGCAAGATATTAAGATGAAATATTGTTGGAAAAAAAACCTAGTTCATGGACCATCCTAAATTTGATGTTGAATATGATTATTAAATCCCTAAAATCTAGAAGCAATTTTTTCATAGTTGTCTGGTGTTCTCCTTCTTGATTTTCATAGTAATTAGGTGCTAACTGTGATGATACATACTGAATACCCATGCAGGATTTGTAATTTGAACCTTCATCAACCTCTATCCTACTATAACTCCTTGCCTATGTGTAAGTACACAAGAGGTTCTTTTGCATCAGCAGAGGGTGGTGGTGGTATTTAGCATTTAAGATGTTAGTTAAAATTCTCAGCTGTACTTCAGTGTCAATATTACTCTTCCCCTAGGTGTTGGATTTAGTTTGTCTTCATGTTACAAAAACAAGTTCCTAGTTCTAATGGATGTGCATGCAATTGATTTGCTACAATCAGACCACTCAAAGAAGTGTTCATCTTTATTTATTTGCAAGATTTTTATTTTTTATGTTTTTAATCACCTGTAAAATAGAAGACATCTGACTTACAATTTTTTAGCTACAGTATTCCAGTTCATGTGACTTAGTTGTTGATGTTATTAAATTAAGTATTTTTCTTTTTTTGGATGGTATAATGTTTTTTTCCAGGTTACTCTACATCTTTTGGGATGAAAATGGCAAAACAGAACAAGTGATGTTGTTTTCTAAACCCCCTATGACTTGCAGAGGTTTCTTTAAATTGAAGTCCCGACAACTCATCTTGAGAAGTGCTAAGAGCTCTACATATATAGCAGGGAACTCTTCAATTTGCAGGCCCTGACTCCTTTAGCTACAAAATGCATATCCTCTTCCTTGCAGTACCCAGTGCTGCTTCCCTTGAACTGCTTTGTTCAGGGATTAATTTTCCTCTCTGGTGATCGCATAATGGTGGATTAAATCCAGCTCTGAGTCCTTGCCATGGTCAGAATATTCCACAATGTACTTGGGATAACATCAGAAATCTGAACATTTGAGCAGATTTTTTCCCTGGCCAATTGAATATTGGTCTGCTGCAGAAATTTGAAGGAGGCTGTGGACAGTCTGGCCTAGGATCTCCCTGACTGTCAGCGGTTACAGAGGTCAAGAATGGAGATTGCTGTCATCCTTAAAAATGTGTGTCCTGTGTTCCTCTGAGGAGCTGCCACAAGTAGCTTGGTAGGAGACACTGCTGGCTTCAGAAACTGTGACAGGTCCCATTTGCTGTGCTGCTACCCATCACCTGGCTCTCTGTTCATGTTCCCTGGGGTGTAAACCATGCCCATGTGTGAGAAGTAAGAGGGAAAGCAGGCACCGCACACACATGGGAGTGCTGAACTCTGCCGTTCCCAGGTGTTCACAGCTGTTATCCATTGCTTAATGGTGGGAGGGTTTGTGGGGGCAGTGTTACAGGTCAGGAAGGATCACATACATCTTGGGGCTCATTTGTGAGAATATGGGTAGCTTGTCTTTGGGCAGTTTTGCTGCAGAAAGTTTATTATGTGTATGATTACTATGCTGACTGATGTGAAATTCTCTTATATTTGCCTTACTTGAATTACTATATATTCTCTTATATTTGCCTTACTAGAATTTTGACATTCTTTGAGGTGGAAATCCATTCAAAACTTTTTCTGTGAAATATACAATAGTGGGATGTGAAGCCAGATTAAATTATACTCTTTTGAAGGACATCTGATAAGGAAATTAAAATCTTCAATCAGACTAGCATAATAAAGTATTTAACCCTGATGAGTCTTTTGTTGTACATATTAGGAGCTTTCATGCTTTACTCACTTGCTAAATATACTTTCTATTTCAGAAGCTCTGATTATATTTAGGTGAACAGATTCTTGCTTTCCATCTGAATTTGATTAAGTCTTATACTGTCCTTCCTTATTATTTCACAAAAGTTAAGAGAGTGTGTAGCAGGCTATATCTTTTTTTCCACTTGCCATGTTTGCAGAGCAGGACATCATGCTGGAAATATATTTCAGGTCCAAATTAATTACAGTAATGTTAGGGTGATTTTCTTTTGGTGTCAATGGAAGAAGATTAGGTTTCCTAAACTAGATTTTTCTTTTTCTAAAACACTGGCAAAATGCTCCAATCTTATATAGCTATCAAAATAAGACATCAGCTTTTTTGAAATATGCTAAATATGTCAGTTGCTAAGCATTTTGGAAAATCTTTTTTAGGTACCTGAGTGGAAGCTGGGCAATTACAAAAACCATGCACAAAGCATTTCTTAATGGCTCTTTTTTTTTCAGACTATCATGTGGAGGAGATAGGTCAGTGTTCATTTATTCACTTATTGGAGAACTGTAACAGGACCAAGTGAATGTGCACAAATCTAGTCTGTAATCATTAGTCTATGTGGCAAGTTACAACAACTTACAAAGTGGGAGTAACAGCGTAAAAATAAGCGGCTTTAAAATGTACAAAAGGCAGGTAAATATTTAATTTTTTATGGAGTTTACAGTTTCTTTCCTTTTGAGCTCATTCTTGAGATTTTTTTAGTAGAAGAAGAAAGAATTAAAAAAAAAAAAAGATTAGGAAATAAACCAAACATTTGTCATCGTGCACAATATGTTGGACCCATAATAATTGCTGATGCAGGTTAGGTACCACTCGACAGCTGTCTGATATGCAGGCTGGACAGAATGCCAGCCCTGGATTCAAGCTGTTACAGACCAACATAATGTGTTCTTATTACTTCAGCACATAATATACTTTAAAGAAAAAGCAAGCAATGTACTGAGGGGATATGATCAACACTTCTTAAACTGATATTAATCAACTTAGCTCATATTTTAGTGCTTGGGAGGGGATACAAGTTAAAAAACAGCCCAGTTCTGGCATGTGTCAGTGAATTATCTCAGCACACAGAAAGAACTCAGTATTCAAATGCAATTCTACAACCTTAGGCATTTAGTTGTGTGTCTAAACACGTAGATGTATCATATAATTTTTATAGGTTTTAAAAACTATTTTTGGCAGTCAGGATAGTGTGCTAGTGAGACCTACAGAAAACAGATCTCTAGAAAGATGTTGAGGTGTCATTTATTTCTCTGCTTTCTACTTACTGTGTGGATGTTTCTTTCATGCATTTCTTCTTTTTGAGACTAATTATAGTTTCTTAAAATCCATTTTCAGCTCTTTTAAATGCCTGCTTTCCTCATCTGCTAATTGTCTTCTATTTTAGTTTCTTCTGATGTTAGTCTTCCTCTGACACACACAGAAGTGCACAAATACACACACTTTCTGTTATTCTTTCTCAATTCTTTTCTTTCCTCCAATTGTAATTCCTCACCATCTTCATGTGGGGGTTCAGCTTGTGCAGCTTGGAATAACACTTTTTCCTGCAGGTTAGGTGTCTTGTCATCAACACTTTTGACTTTCATGTAAAACCGATATGTAGCTCTTTCTCTTCTTGTCACATGTTCCTGCTTTTCTCTTTTATAGGAGCTTTTGCATCTTTTCTCTAGAGGACTTTCTCTTGTCTTTCGTCATGGCCATTGTATATTATTCACTGAAATTTGGGGGTATTATTATAATGATTGTATCAGATTCACACTTAGGTTACTGCTTTACATTAGAAAGCTAATCATTCATTGCATATTCTCAAACACACAAAAAAGTATTTTTATATTGCTAGAAAGTCAAAACATTAGAAGTAAGTATCTTTATCTTGATGTGGAATTTAAAAATCAAGTAGACTTTCCAAATAAATGATGGGCAAAGAGCCACAACTGAATAACTTTGCACAAAGATTGTATATTTAGACATGTTACTTGTACTGTAGTAGTACCACAGAGGCCCAGTACTGGTCCAGAAATACACTCTGTGCTGTAAAAACTGGGAGCAAGCAAAGTGGGTTGTCATGCTCTAGCTTTCATACCATTGAGGAATGACACCCTTCCCTGAAGCAGCATCTCTCTTAAATACAACAGTGCTGGAAATATAATGGAGGTTAATTGCAATATGGTGTTATTCTAGTATTTATTGTATGAGCCTTGTAGGGTAATTTGATTTTCTTTTCTGAGTTTCTGGTTTTCCTTCAGTCCCCATAACCATATCACACAAGACCTTCACTTAACTACAGTGCTTATATCCTAGGAAGTTCATGCTATCTTCTTTTCTTCCCCAAGACATCTTGTATGTAATTGTTTTTGTGTAAAAATGGTTTGAAACAATAAGCATGGTATTATCAAACTGTAATTGTTTATGAAGCAAACTTGGGAGAACAAAAGGTGCTCATTTATAAATGAAATTAACTCATTTAATTATACGGCTACATTTTTACAGCTGGTATTTGTTTGATGCTTTTCCTGTCCACAGTACAGTGAGTGATTAAGTGTTGTGACTAGGCAATAATTATTATTTATATTGCAATTTTTGAGCTGTTATGTGCATACATAATAACTTTGGTTGTGCTATGAGGGCTGTTGAGCCAGAGGAGGTTAGTTACCTTTCAAAACAATTATGAAATATCTACAGTTCACTGTAAGTTCCAATATGTGCATTTATAGTGAGCTATCGAGTGCACAAGCCTAACTGGCCGAAACATTAAATCCCCAGTCTAGAATCTATTAACCCTTATTTTCACTGCAAGGATAACAATTAAAAAATGAAAAGACTCTGGAGAAACAAAATTGTGTGGTCTCATGAAGGCTGTTTACATGCGCATCTGAAAAGTGTCTGAAAAATGTCTGGTCTCTTTCATTTAGTAAATGTTACTATTATTGTAGATTTATTATTTTTTTTACATTTTGAGTAGTATTGCTATAGGGGTAAAGGCCTGTAAACCAAACTCCTTATTCTCATCTAGTATGTATTTTCTTCCTTTTTTTCCTTCCTTTCTTACACCTCCAACATCTAAGGTGCTGCTGTTGTGCAGTGATTGCAATACTGGTCTCTCTGCTCATGTTTCAGAGATAGCTAAGCCTTACCCAAAGAAATTTTCTGTCCTATTTTTCAGACTTCATCTTAATTTTATTTTCATATGTTGCTTCTTACCTTAGCCCATAAAATAACTTGCTTTACAAAAAGCAATATCCACCAATTTGAATTGAGGAAACAGAAAGAAAATTTAATAGTGGGAGGTATAAACAATTCAGTTACATGCTACCTTAGCCCACTGGCTCTCTTAACACTTGTGCTTCTGAGCCCAAGTCTTTGGCTTCCAAAGGACAACAGGGTGCTCAGGCATGAGGTATATCTCTTTTTACACATGCCTCAAAGATATCTGAGGGGAAAAAAAAATTATATTTAAACTTTTCTCAGTGTTATTGGCCCATGTGTCACAGGCTACCTATCTCTTGTAGAAGTGTGGAAAGTACATTGTTCTACCTCTGAGCACCACATGTTGCCACAGAAATACCCAATATCACTGTCATCCTGGCAGAGCAGTCTGTTAGTAGGAGCTGTCTCCTTTCCTCATTCTACTTCTTAATGTTCCAGGGTTCATTGGCTAGTTTTTGGTAGTTTTTTCCTTTTTGTTTTCTATGTTCAAAAATCTTTTTTTCTCCTTTCCCAAACAGACTATCAAGGAAAGCAGAAGTTCCAGTATTTGAATGCTATTTTCAGATGCATGTCTTCTGGTCGGGCTTATTCTAAAATTCAGTCTGCAGATTTAGCTGAGCACAGCGCCTTTCCAGATTTTGTGAGAAATTTCCATTTTTGATTTTTCTTTTTTTTTTCCTTTTTTTTTTAAATAAGAAATTTTCTATCAGCCGCCTTTTTTTTTTTTTTTTGTCCTTTTATGATCCTTCCATCTTATCCTTTGTATTTCTCCCCCCTCCAAGTGTTCCGGGAGCTCTTCACAATCAATAAAACTGTCCTTCATCTTCACTGCCCAAAAGGTGGTCTTTTTGTAACTGTTTCTATTATTTAGTCGTTCTCTTTTTTAAATAGGCATTCACTTCATGCTCTTTATTCTGTGCACATTCACCACTTGCTAAACGGAGCATGTCCCACCTAGAAAAGACTGTCCCTCCTGCAGAAATAGGTTCCTTGCTTTTTGAGTCTGTAATGCCTTCTTCTGATCCAGCATTGTGGCTGGCTGCTATGCAGACCAGTGGGACCTGTTCTTCAAATAATTAGATTTACACAGATAAAAAAACTTTACCAAAAAACCAATTGCTTTGCAGATTGGGAGGGGAATTTACAAATGGGATAGTTTTCTTCTGAGAAAAAAAAATATTTCTAGAGGTGTTTAGATCAATTTTCAAAAACCCTTAGGATATGATATTTAGCACCAAAAAATGTCCAATTCAGATTTTGATTGAGTACAGTGTTTCAGCAGGTATTTCCGATGTTATATCTTTTGTATGAGGAGACCACTGCAACCCATGAAACTTCTGCAACTTCAGTAAAGCTGCTTAAGATCAAATATCTTTTTCTGAAGGACATAGAAGATAAGAAATTCCGTATTTCATGTCAGTTAAAATATGTTTAATTAAAATCAAAGTTTTGATGATTTTTGCTAAAGTACAAATTTTGCACTCTAGGAATTGCTTACATGTTTTTTGGCTAACTTTTCATTTCAAAGGATCTTACAGATACCACAAGTGAACAACATCTCTTAATGTGCTCTCTGTGGTTTTCATGGCCATTAACAGGTTTCTGGTGAGAAAATCATATGTATTATTTGGAATGAAGATGACTAAGTGCAGAGTTTACAGGCCTAAGAGCATTATGTTCATATTACCAGCTCTGGGCTGTGAGATTTGGGCCTCTGTGGGTATTCTGTACTATGTACTCTGTGCAGGCTTTACTCTAACTAATCTGGACAGGCAGTGTGTATCTGAGAGCAAACTGCATATAAAGATGATGCAATCTGACTGCTGGGTCTACAAGGATATTGCTGCTGAATAAAAAGTGTTTGAAGGAGGGGAATTTGAATTCACATGGGAAATCCAAGCCTGCTATGTTCTGTCTGCAGTGGCTGATGTGTATAATCAGGACTTGACTGGAACTCAAGGACCTTGTATGGTCAAAACAGCCTCCACAGACAAAAACTCAGAAGTGCAACCCCATGCTTTGGGTTCCTTCCAATTCCTTATTGGAATTTCTGCCTTTCTTCCCTGGAAAAAAATCTGTAAGTACAAGAGCAGAGGTGTTGTGTCCTCTGTATAGCAAGATCATCATAGAATCAGAGAATAGTTTGGGTTGGAAGGGAGCTTAAAGATTCTTTAGCTCCAACCCCCTGCCCAGACACCTTCCACTAGACCAGGTTGCTCAAAGCCTCATCCAGCCTGGCCTTGAGCACTGCCAGGAATGAGGCATCTACAAACTCTTTGGGCAACTCATTCCAGTGCCTCACCACTCTCACAGTGAAGAATTTCTTCCTAACATCAGTTCTAAACATTTTTCAGTTTAAAGCTATTCCCTTTGTTCTACACTGTCTGCCCTTGGGAAAAGATCTTTTGAGAGCAGTTGATGATTCTAGTTCAGGTAAAGCAGACATGAATGGTGTATTTGGGCAGCCAGAAACTGCTGGTATTACAGTAGCTGTATCATTTGCCTGCTACTTGCAGTATCTGTAGGATCCAGTTTGCCTTGCTTTCCCTAACCCAGTTGATCATCTGATAGTGCTTCATTCTTTTGTTCTGTTGTGACCTGTGGCTTTCCAATTTTCCTGACTGTCATCTATCTTCTCTTTGCTACATGAAAATAGAAGTTTACAGATTATTTTGTAGCTACAATAAGGCAAATATGTAATTTATTTTGCTTTCTAGTTTAAGTGCTCTGTTCTCCAGGAATGACAGTACACTTCTATTTTCTCACAGTTTCTCTGAGTTGATTTTTTTTTTTTTTAGAGTGGGTTATTTCATCTTCAACCAGCCTCAAAGTTTTCTTCTGTTGGGTTTACAATTGAAAAAAAACCAATTTATTTTGTCTTCTCTTGGATTTTGCTTCTTCCATCATACTGCTTTTACCTCTTGCTCTGTCTACCACCCGTGACTTAATTATATTGTTCCAAAGGAGAGTTCAAAAGAAGTTGAAGAATTTTAATTTTATATGTTCAAAATTTTGCATCTTGTGCAGATAAAATTTTTATAAAGATCATTTAAGAAATATATCACTCTCTAAAGTTTGCAAGCTTCCCAGTAATGTAATAATTATTTCAAAATACACAGCTTAACTATATTCCAGTTTCTATGGCTTAGTGAATGGTCTGTAACTCCTATGGGAAGTGATATAGAAGAATGGTTTCTGATTTTCTTGAAACCAGATCATTTAAGATCCAGAACTAGCAGTTAGAAGATGTATTTATTTAACATGTCAGGAAACTTTGTTTCTAATGCTTGTCCTGTTGTAATATTTGACCAGTGATTGCACGAGTATCTATTTTCCCCTCTCCTCATCTTTTGGCTTATTGCCTACTTAAATGTGTATAAATGCAGTGCAATAACCTACTGCAGAAATGTATGTATTTTAACAAATATTCTTTCGATCTTCTCAAACTTACCTACAATTCTGGTAATGATTACAGCCGATTTATCTTATAGTTGCAACATCAGTTTCTCTTTATATTTTTAAGCATTGAAGCTGTTTTACATCTGTTGAGATCTCTCAATTTAGAATGGTTTTGTTATCAAGTGATCTCTGATTGGGTGTTAATTCCTCCTTCCAGTAAGGTTATCAACAAACTCTTTTTAATACTCAAGAAGTTTCTGTGCCTGCTGTATCCAAGATAAAACCTGTCAGACAGTAAGCAAAGGATATTCCTTCTTTCAAAACATGGCTATTCCAAAATTTTCAACATAAGTTTCTTTGAGCCCTATGATTTGCTTCTACACAAACAGCTATTGGAGTCAGAATTCGTTATTTTTCTGAACTAACTACTTCCAGATGAACTTTTGTGTTTTTCTCCTTCAATTTTCAGCATTACAAATGAATTGCTATACATCTTGGTTACTTAAGAGCCATCAGATACACTTGCATCTCCCCTGATCTAGATCACACTCATTTGAAGTAGAGGTCTGTTTCATTCCATGAGAAAGGAAGTTTTTAGTAATTCTAGAAATAAGAAATGCTATGCAGATACTCAATTGGGCACAGAAAATCTTTGGTGTGTACCTGTTCATGAGTAGCTCATTGGAAGCACTTTAATCTTCTAGACCAAGGTCTGAGGCAGCAGTATTTGTTATTTACAAAGCTGAGATTTGATCCTTCATACAGTTCTTGCCACTATTGTTAGCAAGACTTGGTGCTTAAGACATAATTTGATTGAAGAATTCTTTAGGCTGGCAATTTAGACGATCCTGTCTAAATTTCTGATCTCCCAATTTCACTTCTTACCACTTCTGCTTGTTGTATGGATTCTTGTTTTGTAGGCTGGGAGGAGACAGAAATTACAAAGGTCTAAATTACGTATTAGTAATTGTCTTTGTCATAGTCTTGTTTTCTGCCATCCTATCTTCCTCCTTCTTTCCCCTTTCTATGTTATGCTGACTTTCTCCATAATAGTATATTTCCTTATTCTACAAAATTTTTTGTATTATTTTTTTAAGGACTGCAAAGGGGAGAAAGGGTGGAAGTTTTCTGTATGTAATACCCCTGTGATTGACAGTCTTTTTGCCTCCTGCTTCCTAGTAGGTAGATAACGCTTGCTATATGGGATCTTGTTTTGTAGGGTGGAAGAAGAGGGAGGACTACAACAAACACAAATAGTGGTATGTAATTTTCCCTTTCTCCTTTGTCTCTCCCTGCTTACCAGTCTTAGCACAGAATTTGCTCAATCATATGGTGATACCTCGTTCTGCTATTTGCTGCTTTTTATAAAAAAAACACATCTTCCCAGGTTTTGTTAGTTAAATGGCTGCAGCATTTTAAGAAAGAATGGCAATGAAATATTATGTACAACACATAGGCAGTGGATCAGACTGTGCTTACTCTTGGACATAATGTGACTGAACTTAAACTGACCAGGTTCGAAATCACATTGCAATGTGATTTCACATTGCAAAGTCTTCTAGTCATCCGGTATCTTTAAAAATATTTAACAGGCTACTGAATGTGGGGATTTTGAAGAAAATAGCTGTGATGGGGAAAGAGTAATCATCCTATTTCAACTAAAATCAACTACATGCATAGCCTGTGCTCTTTTTGAAAAGCTAATGCAGTAGAGCTGATAGAGGACCACCTGATTTTCTGGTTCAAGTTTCATCAAAATGTTGTAAACTTAAATTCTAGTTGCAGAATCTTAGTTTGAATGACACAGGAGATGGTAGTCAGCCATGCATAACACTGATTATCCAGAGGCGAAGGGATCTTTTTTGGAAAATAAAGGGGAAGATTGCCATTAGACAGAGATGTTGTATTATTTCTAAGGGTAGGACAGCACTTAGAGAAAAGTACTATGTTTAATGGTGTTTGAAGATTTCACTCAAAAGTGCAGAAGTTATTCAAAAGTCATTGTCATTTGGTCTGGGTTTTGGTGGGATTTTTTCTGTCATAAAGTTCTCATTTCTGCCCTCTCATTACAAAGTTACAAGTTGTTTATCAGAGAGATACATAAAGCATCATAGCTGCAGCACAAAAAATTATGGGGAAAATGCTTTATGAAATTAGTTATCAAAAGGAATAGAGAAAAGCAAATGGTGTGTCAAAAACTTGTTTAAAGAAAGTTACAATCTTGACTAGACCCATTTTTCTTTGCGTTGTTCTGGATTGTTGGTTCACTATTGACTGAGAAGGAACATGTCTTCTCAGTGAATCATTCCTAGTTTCTATGACACCCATAAGATCTGCACAGTACAGCTATAGCAAAAACAAGTCATGTTTTCAAGGTCTGAATAGCTGTGATAATTAGGAAACACAAGCTGCATTTGTATTTGCCATGATGATAAGAAAGCTTTTCCATTTCAGTTGAAAACAAGAACAGAACACAGTAAATTCTCAATAGAGTAGCGAATCTGCACTTCTCTTGGTAACAGCACATAAGGGATCAGATCCTGTACATTAACTGATCTGCACAGATTGTGTGTCAAAAAACTAAATGGAAAAGGTAGAATAAATTTTATCTGTTAGATGTTCAGTAAAATAGAATTTTTTTTTCCTGTGAGAAAAACATGTTATAATGGATTACTTTATTCCTCAGCATGCTGTTATTGTTTATGGACTGACACAATGCCTATGATCAAGATAATTCTTTTCTTTCTACTGTGAAACTAGAAACAAAGGGATTTTGTATGATCTCTCTTTGCTTGGTCCATTTAAGAGGAATGTAGTCGGTTGACCCTGACTGGATGCCAGACACCCACCAAACCCTCTCTATCACTCCCCTCCACAACTGGACAGGGGAGAGAAGGGGTTCAAGAGATTCATTGCTTGAGTTTAGGACCAGGAGACATCACTCCCCAAATAGTATCACAGGCATAAGAGGCTTGGGGATGGTAATTGAATTTATTACTAAATAAAATCAGAGCAGGATAATGAGAAGTAAAAGAAATATTAAAAATCACCTTCCTCCCGACGCTCCCTCCTTCCCAGGCTCTACCTCCGACTCTGCAGCAGTGCAGGGAGATGGGGAATGGGAGTTATGGTCAGTTCATCACACGTTGTTCCTGCACTGCTCAGGGAGAGGAGTCTTTCCCCTACTCCAGCATGGGGTTCCTCCCACAAGAAGCAGTTCTCCACAAACTTCTACAACATGAGTCCATTCCATAGCCAGCTGTTCTCTGTGAACTGCTCCAACGTGAATCACTCTTCCATAGGGTACAATCCTTCAGGAACAGGCTGCTCCAGCATGGGTCCTCCACGGGGTCACAAGTCCTATCAGGAAAGCTGCTCCAATGTGTGCTCCCTCTCCACGGGTCTGCAGGTCCAGACAGGACCCTGCTGCACCACAGGCTTCTCATGGGTTCACAGGCTGCTCTCAGACATCCACCTGCTACAGTGTGGACTCCTCCACGGGCTGCAGGTGGATCTCTGCATCCCCATGGACCTCCGTGGGCTGCAGGGACACAGCTCCTCACCATGGTCTGCACCAGGGGCTGCAGGGGAATCTCAGCTCCGGCGCCTGGAGCACCTCCTCGCCTTCCTTCTTCACTGACCAGGGTGTCTGCAAGGCTGTTCCTCTCACTTATTCTCTCTTCTTTGAGAGCAATTACATCTGCACAATACTTTTTTCCCTTCTTAAGTATGTTATGACAGAGGCATTACTATCATTCCTGATGGGCTTGGCCTTGGCCAGCAGCAGGTCCTTCCTGGAGCCAGCTGGCATTGGCTCTGCTGGACATGGGGAAAGCTGCTGACAGCTCCTTGCAGAAGCCACCCCTGTGTTTGCCAGCTACTAAAACCTGGCCACACAAACCCAATGCAAGGAAATTCAAACTTTCAGTGGAAAGATCTTTCCCAGACTAGCGTAAAACCTAAATTGACATTGTCAACATGAAGCAAAACTACTTCATCATTATGGAAAATGAGTCCCCAAAGTGTATTTCATTTAAATAATAACTCTATATTGTGGAAAAATATGAAATAAGTTGATAAAGAACTAATTAAGATGTACAGGTTTTGTACTGTTGGCATTTGGAAAAAAAAGTTAATTGCTTTTAATCTGAGGTTCATAACATTATCATTAATTTTCATGATAACTTTATTGCATAGACGTGACACATATTGAATAGAGCTGTCTGTTTGACAGAAAATGCATGGGCTACTAAGATGTCAACAATAATGGCACTTTAAAAGTTTCAAAAGGATGAATAATTACTGCGGATTAAGTTCTATTTGAGCTGGGTGCAGAGGGGTTGGGATTTTTTTCCTTTTTTTTTTTTTTTTCCTTAATGGAATTGTGATTCATCTATGTAATCAACAAAAAAATCATCTATCGATGCAGCATAAAAGGTTGTCCATTTTAATTTCAAGAGTTGTTCTTGGCCTGTAGTGGAGGGGCCACCACCTCCGGGTTTTATACTGGTACATAATATCATTATCTTGGCACTGTGGATGAAAGGTATTTTATTGGGAACAGGTGTGGGGCAGTGATTCTTTTACTACTTGCAGTGAAGAGGAATAGTGGTACCTGGGGACTTGCGGAGAGTCCTTGGTAACTCTGCATCACCTAGAAATCTTTCTAGCAGCAAAAGACACCAGTATCCATTTTGTCTGAATTGTGAACAAAACATATGTATTGCAGTTTTTCAGTCTTCTATTTGCAGTTTTTGGCATAAAAAAGTTTGCAACAACACTCCTAATGTGGTGAATTAGATACATATTTGCTAAGAATACAAAACCTTTTTAAGCAAAGCTTTCCTGTGGGCATAAATAAATACTTAGTAGCTGAGTGGGTGTATTTTCTGCCATTTCCGAGATTTTAATAATTTTTCTATTATAAATAATGAAATACAACACTTAAGAATACTGAGGGGTAGGTTTTGAGACTGGATACTTACAGTATGAAGTTTATTTTTTAAAAAAAACTCTAGTTCTTCAGTTATATTGAATTTTTACAATGTAAACTAGAAAGATGTCATGGTTTGAATTGGATCAGTACCTGAAAACTGCTATTCTGGTATAACAAATCAGATTAATAGTAGTCCTATGCTGATGTCTATTTATTTTGCAGCTGGTATATATACTTTTGGCTGGCTTTTCTTTGACCCATAGCTTAAAATTTTCTGGCTTTATGCTAAATATATGATGTTTATTTTTTATTAATAGAATGATTGTTGCCTTTAAAATAATTTTTCGCCCTCTGCTTCTGACATTTTAGTTTAAAATTAATATAACAAGTTTGTAAATGTGCCTGTCCACTTTTTTTTCTGCCTGTTTCAAGCTACTTATAATTATCATTAGCAGTAGTAAGAGAAGAGAATTCTCTTGTTAAACTTGGGGATGGGATTCTGGAGATACTGTGAAGGGAAAATTGTTAGTCATAGACTTGATGTCCAAACGAAATAGACATCAGCCAAAAAGAAGAAGAAGCTTTCTCGTGCAACTGCTTCTGAAGAAAGGAGAATTAGAAAAGTATTAGCTTTCCTGAGTTTGAGGCAAATCTGTATTACATGGGGGAAGCAAACCCAAACCATTCTGTGATTCTCTCAATCTATGAAATTAACTCCAGTCTAATTCTGCCAATAAAAATAAAAATAATTTAAAAAAATTATGTTCATTCCCTTGCTTCCTTCATACTCCAGCATTGCTGACTTTTGTGAAGCTGTGTCTGACCTGCCCAGCAGCGCTGGAGATGACTGACAAACGGGGTTATGATTCAGCTCTCCTCCCTTTATCCTCACCAAGATACAGGGCTGCTTATTCATGCTCAGCAGAGAGAGAGACTGGCCCTCTCAGAAACTGATCCTTCCTAACAATCTGAGCAGAGCTGGAGACTTGTCTTAGCACCATTCTTGTGGCTGGGGTGTGGTTAATTATTATTTCATAAATCCATTCAAGAAATATATAGTTCTAACAGTTCTGCTGGCTTTGTTCATGTGACTTTTAGATAACTTCTTCTGTCTGTGTAAATATGTGTATTAAATTTTCTCTACAAAAGAGACTGGAAGACACAATGTTTCTCTTTTCAAAAGATCATCCTTTTCCCAAAAAAAAAAAAGGAACTATGACCTTTATAATGGTATGGAACACAAAGAAGGATTAATGATCTTCGATAAAAGTTAGATTTCTTTCCCTTATAAAGAAGAAAATAAAAACTTTATCTTTTTGTCTAAGGATCTCTATGCTATCATTCTGATTTCTGGTTAGGGAATTGTTAATGGTCTTCCTCATAGACTATAACCCTTCCAAAGTTATCTTACACGTGGTAACCTTCTCTAAAAAGTGAAACTAGGTATTTGATAGTGACTTTTCTTCTCAATCTTTTCAAAAAACAGTTCATCTCATGTTTAATAAATTGGCAACATATTTCTTCAATAATATTTAAAAAATTACCCAAAATTAGTCCATTGTGAAAGGGGGGAAGCTTGCAGTAGTGTTAGAAAACAACCAACCAGTTAAACCAAATCAAAGCAAACCAAAGCCAAAGCCAAAACCAAACCCAAACCCCCACCTAGATTTTGTAAAATTGCTATTTGGGAGTTATATTGAGATACCAATCCTGAGAAATGTTGAATCATCAAAGAGAAGCAGACATTTAGTAATTTCTCTAAGGTAACTTACAGAGTTCTCACTGAGAAATATGAGTAATTTGATACTGTGCAGCAGAGGACTCAATATTTTGGGTTTATTTTTCAGATTTTTTTTCAAGTTTCCACATTAAATATTGTCAGTTTAAAACATATGTGTTCTACAAAGCTTTCAAACCCTACAGAATTGACCTAGAATTTAAAAGACATTGCAGCTTCTCAACTCCCCTTTCTGACCATTTTCTTCCATCAATGTTTCTGGTCAAGCTACATGCTGCTCTCTCCTCTGTTTCCAAATGCCAGCCTACAATGTACTGTCAATTTCTTCTTTTTTTTCTCTTTTCTGATAGCATTTACTTTCAGGGCCAAAAGCCATCATTGAGGTAGAGATTTGTCTGCATATGAACACAGATGGAAAGCAAATTTTTTGCATATAAAGGAGCCCATCTGATATGTTCACTGCAGGGAGCAGAACAGAGCTCTGGTCTTATGCTCTGGACTTTGAAGGGAGAAATCAACAGTGGCACATGCTTGGATGAGTGATCTGAAAAAAGTAATCCCATGCTACACTCTTCATGTACACCCAATAACCAGATTTGCAAAATACATACATCACCAAAGGAGTTTGCTGTGATTAAATATTTAGTAGCACTTAGATTATTTCTAACAGAAAAATAATGCTCATTTTATACTTGTGATGCAATTATACTGTTCTCTGGTTTAGAGGAGAATTCAGAGAACTTACTGAAATGTCAAAATGTAGACATAAAGGAAGCCTATGTTTGAAAGAACTCTTGCTTTTTTTCCAGCCTGGATCATTGTCAGTACCTACGCAGTTTTTGCTGTTCCTCTGAGTTCTTACCTTGTTTATTTGGCTTCATAAATGTGATTACATTATTTCAATTTGACCGACAGAGTATGGAATGTTAAACATGCTTATTAAATGTATAGAATAAAATTATTTACCATAGAAACTGATGGTTTTCCTAGTCTTCATGTGATATTCTTGGAACACATCTTACCAATAATGGAGTTCATTTTGTCATCTGCTTAATATCAATGAATTTTAGTGAAGCAAAGGAGGTGAGATGGGGTAGGCGGTTTTTAAAACATGACTTCTTGAAAAAAATTGAAAAATACACATTCTCTATCAAAGGCAAAAGGACAATTGGTCAGTTTTGTAACTCAGTCATTCTTCACACTGTTGCTTATCCTCTTCTTTAAGTTATCAATATCACATGACTGAATTTACAGAGGTTCTGACTAGAACTCTGCAACTCTGTAGGAGCTGGGGCAGTCAGCTTTCTAAAAATAACTGGCCTGATTTTTATACTTTAGAGGAATTTTCACTCAAGCAAAAAAATTGTCACTGCCAGATGGTGATGGAAGCATTACTACAGCAAGGGTATGTTAACAAAGATGCACTCAGCAAAGCAAATTGTTGCCATAGTGACAGGATGCTAAGCATTTTCAAATAAATAAATAAATAAATAAAATTAGACAGTATCATTTAGATAGCTCAATGGCTAAAAGCCAAATTATTTTGCACGATTTTTCCTTTTGGAAATATATGTGTTTTTTCTACATTTTGCTTAGAACTTTGTTGAAACACTTTCTTGCTGACTAGGTGCATTTCTTTCAACCTAAATACCCTGCTCATCTGTATTCATTTTTATTCCAGAACGAATTCTGTTATTTAGTCCCTTTCCTCTCTTCATTCTTCCAGCACATTTTTACAGCTAAACAGTCCATAGGATTTGCAAACACCCTTTAGGGTTTGGTAGCAGGATATGACAAGCCTCAACATTATTATTGGTGTTGTAAGAGTTTCCCAGTGTCCTCAGCCAGTGACTGGCCTCCCACTGTGCTAGGTACCACACAGAATTTCACAGAAATGTGGCTCCATTAAAGGGTCTCAAATTTGGTGTTTTGGCCCACCAAAAAGAGGGCCAAATGAAACCTTGAAGGAGGGAAGAGCTTGTAGTGCACAGGAATGTTAAAACAGGCATATTTAAAAAAAATGAAGCAGTAGTAATATGTTTGTCAGGCATATGGCCAACAGCAATACTTTTGCTGCTGGAGGGGTGGGCTGTGGTGGTTGTGTTTTTTCCCAAAGTCTTGTAAAAGTTGTTTGAGCCATACTGAAATTTGCAGAGCATTTACAAACCACCATATTTGCACCAAGCAGGGAATGGAGGGGAAGAGAAGAGCAAGGAGAGAATGAACATTTTCTTTTCTTAATCATCATATACCACTTCCTTAAACAAAAATTTCAATCCACTAAATCAAGAACACAACAGGCTAAGGCTAATGTGTCAAGATTTTAAAGGTAAGAGATTTCTCATCTTTAGAAATGAGAGAAAATGGAGCTTCTTTTGGCTTGGTGGAGCCATTTTTTGGTAAATTTGATAAGTGTTCTGACAAAGGCATGAAAATGTAGAGATTGGCATGGGGTGGTTCTTGAACTGGTTTGACAGCTTGTTGGTTTATGTAGGAAGTGTGGCAATTCTGTTGCCATTGGGACCAAATAATTTTCTGTTTAATGTGTTCACCACCAACCTGAACATATGGAATATTGGTGTTGCTCCCATAGCTAGGCTCTCTTTCCTGCAGGATCACACTGTGTGTTGTATTGGCACCATCTGTCTCTATTTTAAATATTTAGATTAATGGTCTAACACTAATCCAATGTCTCAAACCATTAATTGCTCTAGATATGTAGAGAAAGACAAAGAAAAAATTATTTCCTCTAGGAAAATTTGCTCTAATTTGATTTTTCACTTAAAATATTTTTTTAGATCAGGGCCAAATACTCTGATGCAGTTTGAGCAAGTGAAGTATTCAGACGTGAATAATCCATGAATATACATAATAAATCATACTTAATTACATTTTGATGTCTGGATAGAATCCAGTATGTTTTGTCAAGTCTCATAGGGAAACTGCACAGGCTATTTATGCATCATTTCATAAATTGTTTCACCACCAGGCCTCATTCTGTTCTTCAGGCATGTTTTAAAGTTGACATCACTTGTTAAGACCAGCACTACATTAGAGGAAACACAAATTTCGATATAAAAGCACCAAAGAATAATCCAATGAAACTTCACTCAGTATATCTGAAAATTTTCCCACTCTTCTTTGGTCTGTCTTTTCTTTCAGTGTGAAAAATTTAATCCATTAGGAACCTGTTGATATTTAATATGTTATATTTGATAATCCTATATGCAACCTCTCACCTTCCTTATGGAAGTGCAGGTATAAAACTTACTAATAGTTTTTCATCTGTGGAATATCAGCATCATATCTTGAGTGAATGTGGTACTTGACTGTTATAACTGTGTTATCATTTCATAATCAGAATGCGTAGTTGTCCTGAAGAATTGATTTGTCATCTGTCTGCAGTGTGCACCCACGTACACACCTTTTAAAATATGTAATGCAGTTCCTTAATGATATACAGACCTGTTCTAGCTTTTTTGCTTGCTCCTTTGCTTGCTTGGTCATTATTTGGGATGAAGCCTTCAAAAATTTGGCCTTTAATTACTATATTACTTGTCTTCTTTGGAATAGTAAGTACCTAATTTTCTGTGGTTGCATAAATAGGCAAAGTTAAAGATTTCAATTATATTTCCAGCTAGGGCAAGAGCAAAATCCAGAGGAAACAAGGTAATTAAATTATTTTAAATAATAAAAGTCATTATATAAAAACACATTGCTACTTTAGACATTTACTAAATGGATTTATGTGATGTAGAAATCTGTGAGAATATATTTGTCTTAGGCTAAAAATCAGACATTCTTTTCAGACATTAATTTGCATTAATATTTGGGTATTATGACATGCACACTTAGCCTTGCTAAGATAATGCTTTGGTTTTGTAAAAACAAAATACTCTTTTCTTTCATGTGTAGCTTACTTCACTGCAAGACAACAAATTAATTCAGCTTTATTTGTCATGCAGGCCTGCAATCCCAAACGAATGAAATAAGGTAAATCTGACTGAACCAGTATCAGGAGGGTTTTGAAAATGCATGCTAGAACGTGAAAATTGTATTTTTCTTTTTGATCATTGGCCATAAATCTGCCTTGGTATTAGGTAAATATTGCTTCTGACTCAAAAGTGTGTGAAGTCTTGAAGATGCCTCCCCTGAAGTATTTAGACATCCATTTCATAAGTACTGCAATCTCTTGGGCCAATTACTTCCTTCATCGAGCTCCTAATCTCCAGAAACACTTTGTTTCTTGACTGAGGCACAGCAGTCCTTCCACCTCGAGGCTCTCCTCCCTTTGCTGTTGATGTTGGCAGAGCTTTGCTGAAAGCCTCGACTGTTCATGTCACTTTCCCTCTCTCAGTATTTTTGTGTCCTTCATTAAATAAATTTTTCCTCACACAGCTTGATAGTATAATTCTGAACTTACTTGGAGAGAGTTTCTTTAGTTATGTTCTAATGGAAACTAACTTCTTTTTGGTGTTTTACACAATATAGGTGATTTTCTTTTATTTGATGTTATAGACATGGTTAAAATAGTTTGCAATGAAAATGAAGTTTCATCATCAAAAATTGCCAAAGTTGGATTGCATTAGCTAAAATTATTACCTTAAAAACATACTTTTAACAGTTTGGAGTAAAGAAAAGATGGAACTGGAAGACTGATGATTGGTAATATATGGATATATTTGAGAAAGTATATGATCTGCAGGACACTTGCATCAATAACAGCTTTGGTGGCAGCGAGGATGCTGGAGAAAGAAGGAAGGTGGGAAAGAAGGCTTATCCTTTTTTTTTTTTCCTGGGAACTTAGACTATTAAATAACATGGGTAGGTGCCATCAGAATAATTTTTATAGATATTTTTAACTTCAGCAATAGATTTTAATTTGTGTTTCACCAGACAGTGTTCTCATCATTTGTTTGATAAATACCAACTGTTTAATTTCATTGGCATGGAAGATTCAGTAAAACTTACTTTTGTGAACGGAATACAGATCAGATAAATGTCTACATTCATACTGTTTCTATTGCAAAATAAAAGAGAATGAAAATATATTCATGTTAAATGATAAAATATATGAGACAACTTGTGATTTTTTTTTATTCTGCCTGCTTTTGCTATTGCAAAAACAAGGCACTGCTTTGGTTTTTTGGTAGTTCTAACTGTAGCTGCTCAAATGTAACATTATCGAAGTGTTAGAGGTTTAACTTAAATTATTTTTTCATGAAAGTAGTGCTCACTTTTTCTCAAAATATGAAACATGAGGTGATAGCCTGACTGCCCTGAGTTGAAAGAAAAATTTTATTTGCCTCCTTGTGACATCATTGGCTTTATTTTGTGTTATCAAGCTCATTATAGGTACTTACACTTTCAAAATGTTTGAAAAGCTCATTCCCTGAAGAAAATTGTCTTCTTGAAGAGTTCTAGGAGCAGCTGACTCCATCATCATCATCATGATGCTGGTGGTTCCTCACCCTTACCATGCGTTTAGCAGACAACTTTGCTCCCTCCCTTGGGATCCTGGCGAGCATCCTGGGCTTGGACAGCTCTGCCAGTGTTGCTGTGAATGAAGGAGGCATTGAGCAAACCATGCAGGCACACCGTAACTGGTTTCAGACCAGCTACTAGATGACTTTGACCTATTAGAATTTGAGCTGACTCCCTTTTGCGTTTAGGCAGTGTAAAGATGCACGGGAAAATCAGGCTGAAATCCCAAGTTTGAGCAGTGAATCACGCTGTGAGGCCCTCTGTTTGCCAAGCTGACTTTGTTTATGTTTGTATCCAATAGTTTTAAGTGTGGGGCTGGATCCAAACATTTAGGCATTTGATAATCCAGTGTCACACAGCCTGCAGAACTTGGATTAGTTAAAAATTTTAATAGCTTAGGGTTTGGACCTAATGTCTAGTGCTTCACCAAAGACAACAGACTTCTGGTAAATGAATCAAATATTTCCATTTGTCTTCTCGGCATGAAGTTCTTCATTACAGCATATTTCTGCTTACATAGTTTCTTTAAAGCAATGCAGTAATAGCTCAAGGTTGCAAACTGTTGGAAGTCTCAAGAGTTTTAAAATCCCAAAGAACATAATTAGGTTTTTTTCTTTACTTTTTTTTGCTTCTTTCTTCATATTCTTGGGATGTTTTCTCTTTGTTTATTTTTAAGAATTTTACTCACAGGAAGCCAACTATAAGCCTCCACTCCTGTGCATGCACATGCCAGCATCTTCAGTTGTCTCACACCAGTTTTCAGACAACCCAGCTGGCATTTTTTCCTACTGGTCATTCTAGAAAAATGCCTTACATTTACATTATTCCATATCTTAGACTGTAAGAAATTATTATGAAGTCAAGGTTCAAACCATATTCAAAACTTTAAAGTAAAGACTCTATTCATTTCTTGCTGACCTTTAAAATTGTGTGCTTAGTCAACTGAATAGAAAAAGTGCTTCACTATCAGAGGAACAGTTTGATGCTGAGTGTTCTTTAAAATCATCTCATTTACATCAGTGACTAAACGTGGCCTTTTTGGCTGCTCAATTCAATTAAGTATTCTGAGCTGAAATAATATATCTAATGGAAAATTCATGGTAGCTGTCTTTCAAAATGTCTTTCATATTTGGAAAATAAAAGTAATACCAAAAAAAATACTAGTTTGTAATATTAAAACCATAGTTAGCAATTTAGAAGAGAAAATACTAACATTTAAACTTCAAATAATTCTGAGTGTGTGATGTATTTTGCTATATCAGAAACCTATTTGAAAACAAGTACAGAAATTCTCTGCAGTTGCGTTTACTTAGTAGAAACAGAGTAAAAGCATTCTACCTTAGAATATCAGGTCTCCTCTATCAAACCTAAAAGTGAGGTTTGATAACCAGAGAGGAAAATGTCTACCTAGTATCTTCATTTCCCTTTCAGTTTTACCTCAGATCATTCCCTGATTAGGTGCACTGGGCAGAAGATTTACCTTTTTATCAGTTTGGTTATATGAATTTTGAGTTTTGGCAATTATCGTCTATATGCATGTGCATATAATATGTATTTTATAGTGAAAAGCTTCAATTATTCTCTAAATAATGGTATTTATATACCAGATATAAAACTCTTTTCAATTTGAGAGTTACTGTTCTTTGATTTGAAACATCAGTGAGCGTGTTTTCATTGTGCCTTTTAAAGATATTTCACTTTAAAAGTATCTGTATTTAGTGTGTCCCAAGGTTTTATTTTTGCTTATAGTGCCCTCACCTGTAACTTATGGCCAACTGCAGAACTTTAGCAGTAAAATTAGCTATTTTTTCTTTGAATCATACCTTGTCTTGTTTTGACAGCCAGAAACAGCTAACATGTTCCAGCTGACTTGTAGTAGTTTGCAATATTACACTTGAAATATTACTGTGGTTTTTAGTGAACCCTAAACACAGCTTACTTTTATGTCAAACCTCACTTGTGTATTTTACTCTAGAATGGAACCTGCAAACCTAATGAAGCAATTCATTCATATTTTAATTTCAAGCTCTGTCGTTAATTTAATCTTTTTATCAAGTGGTGGGATACAACAGATAAAAATAGAAAGCAATTGGGGTGGGAGAAAAAAAATCAGCCTAGCTGCATTTTTGCTGCTTTTCTTACTTTTCCTTTTCTAATTTTTATTGCTTTCCCAAGTAAAATATCTCTCCAGAGTTCACAAGAATGATAAGCACACCTTTCAATAACAGACTTCTTTTAGGCAACTTTTCAGAAACAAAGAAAACTAGGAAGGATAACAAATTTAGTCTAAATCCTTTTATCTGTATTTTTTTAAAATTTAAGATCATATAGAACAATTCTAATAGTCATGACTTACATCTGAACACAGACTTAAGTGGATAGGTCTGTAGGATGTAAAGCAGGCACGGTTTTGTCATTCTCAGGTCATCTCGGTTTGATATGCAGGCAAATACAGCACAGGACGCTTCAGTTTGCACTGGGACTCCCAGATTAGAACACAGATGCAAGGTGATAGCTGATAGAGTACAGGTATTTTTCTAATTCCAGATCTGTGTTGCAACAGCTTTGCTTTGACATGGGAATTTGAATCTGGCAGGATCGTGCAGTACTGGGTGCCTGGGATTCCTTTTTTGGGGGAGATTTTCTTTCTGCAGTGATTTTCCAGGCTTTGGATCTTCAGCACCCACGTTGCCAGTCAGGCTACAGAGTCAACTGGGAATAGTTGTGGAATGCCAGGTGAAAATAAAAAAATCTTGTGTTGTTCTTTTTAAGTGGAAAATTTATCACACAAAAATTCAAGGTTTTGGCCTGATGAGAAATGGTGTAAGATGAGAAATGGTGTGATGAGAACTGAGCCTACAGATCAATCACTGGAATCAAAAAAGTTCAGATTTCTGCAAAATTTGCAGGCAGATTTCTTTGAGTATGTTTTCCAGCCAGGAGCTGACTGTAATTTAGGGATGCTCTTGACTAACTCTTTCTCTGAAGCTGAAACCAATATCCTATAAATCAAAGCTTGCTCCCCTGCATACCTGCACATTCTCTTTGCCTCCTCCCCTTCTCTACAAAACCACATGTCCATTCATTTCGTTCATACTAACCTTTATATTTCTCTTACAAATTTCTACCCTGTCAGCCGTTGGAGTGTTTAAGTTCTTCTTGTGCCTGATTAGACAATAGAAGGTTGTGATTAAGGACAAATATCTGATCTTCATGCAGATACATTTCAGGGACACATTTCAGGGATGCGGGAGGATGGATATGCGGAATATTATATGCATTGCTTTCTGCCTACTTTATATATGTGTGTGAATATTTACGCATGGTTACTCTTCTCATCTAATACCTCTGTGTCTTGGGCCAGGACCCCACTGTGCTGAGCCTGTTCCAAACAATCTTTCCATGTTTGAAAGCCAAAATTAATGGGATATGTGGGATCACAGCCAACCTAAATTTAGTTTTCACCATATGTATTCCACTGCCACAAATAATTTAAATTCCCCTCCCCCCGCCTTTTTTTTTTGTTGTTGTTGTTTTGGCTTCTATTTGTAGTTTTGTTCCACTTCCCAGTTCTCAAGCTTTAACCTTATGGTACAATAGCTGGACAATGAAAAGTGAAGACATATTTTTTAAAGACAGCTTTTTCAAGAAATATTTGTTTTGTAAGATTTTTGCTGAACTTAGGTTGTTCAAAAGGTGTCTTTACATCTTCCTTATGAGCTAATTTACATAGGCAATTATTCCTTTAACTATAAGTTGTTATGGCTCTCTTCCTCAATGCTCATTCCAATACACACGTTCTATCATTCTTATTTTGATTTTCAAAACATAAGGTTATTTTTGCAATTATGTATAAGCTGCTGGCTACTAGTTTATGTATGATTTATTTATTAAACACTGGGAATTTCTATGGGTACAACATATGGAAAAGGGCTCAGTGATTTTTACTGTTCTGTAGTATGACTGATATTATTAACCTTGGGCAAGGATTTCGGATTGGCCTTCCAAAAATGGAGATTATTAGCCTTTGCAAGTGTTGGTGGGTAGGTTTTTACCCTAAAAGCTTTGCCTCCAGAGTCTGCTTTTGAAAGCCTTGGCCTAGGCTGAGAGGCTCAAAGCTGTGGTGATAAACACATGGCCATTTGCTAAGAAAGCAAGCTTCTTTATGTGATGGAAGAGTTGAGGAGTTTCTTTGGAAATTCCTTTAAATTGCTTTAGAAACGATTCACCAGAGCAAGCTGAGTATGCTTTCTGTCCAAAAGACTATTTTAAAAAGGAAATTAATTTGCAAGCATCCAATTTAAGAGCAAGATATTTTTATAGCTAAACAGGAAAAAAAAATCATATTCCTTTGGACTTAAATGTACAGTAACAGTGGGTTTTGTATGTTTTTGTGTGTCTGCCGTTGTAGCTACAACTTCTGCAATGAGTCATTGACTGGAACCGCCAGTGTTGATGTTTTTTGAGGTGCAGCAATTTTTGTTTCTTTTTTTAATAATCATTGTTACATCTAGCCTAATGATAACCTCCTGTTGAATATTCCTTTAAGGGCATGACTTCTCCTGTAGGATAACCCTTTAAGGCATAACTCCTTTTGTGACAAGTCTCCAACAAATAACAACTTTATTTTAAAAAAGTCAAGAACGCCAAAAAATCTGATTCTGGAAATATGTCAGAAACTTCTATTAGTTTTCCTTTTCAAAAGGAAACTTTTTCATTTTGATAAATCAAAATTAGTATGGTATTAAGATTTAAACCTTCCATTAATTTAAGTCTTAACTAAAGCATTTTTTAAAAGCTGAAGCAATTTATTTCAGGAGTTTTGAGAAGGTCTAGCAAAGGATTCTGACATGGGAAATGCATCAGACATAATATCTGCATTTATAGTTCTTTTGTTGTATCAAAGTAATGCATTTCAGTGGTGCCTCAGGTTCTGTGTAAACCAACATCTTGGAAGGGGAGCAAGCTGAGGGGAAATTGCATCAGTAGCTAAAGTTTTAATTGGTGAATTTATGCTGATATGCAAATGTACCAAAACTATAAAAGTGTGAAGAACTCGTGACTCATGGTCCATCTTGGGGTCCATTTGGGATGCAGCCTTTGGCTCTCAGGGTGCACCTTTGAAGGCCTTTCGAATAAACACCTACCTTTATTCCCTTATTCCTGTCTAGTCTCTGTTCCTAGGTAGCCACTCAAGGCACCATCAGCAAAACACTAGACTAGTTAATAACATTCTTAAAGAACCAATGCATTCTGGTTTTTACCTCCCTTTGTGAACAAATAGATTTAAATTTTCCCACTTCTGTTTCTGATTTCTTTGACTTTCCTTCCTTGGAAGTGGTGCTATGTGATGACCAAATAAATTGGCAAACTAACTTTTGCCAAGGATATGCAGGGGGGTTCTGCCTTCTTTTTAGGGCTTTAATTATATTTGCTTGCATATTCCAAGAAAGTTTAATTTTCCAGCATACTTATTTACAGTTAATGAAGTGAAGCTGACCTTCTGAAAATAACAACATATTCTTTCTTTTCCCCTCCCTTAAAAATGTTCAATGAGGAGTTTCTTATTCAGTGTAGAATATTAAGTTTTTACTATGTAAGTTTTGATGTTAAATTTACCACAAACCAATCTCATCTATAGCTTCTTACAGAAGGAAACAATTTTTTCCTGAGTATAACTATGTCAAGGTAGTAAGTTTTATGTAATAGTCTCATAAACATATGGCTTACCTAAACACAGTTATTTTGTAAGCAGTTCTTAGCAGAACCCATTCATTAATAATAAGTTGAAAGTATCATATATTCAAAACGTTCTGATTTAATATAAAATTTTGAACTTGCCCATTAAACTTCCAGTAATTTGAAAAAATACCAAACCCAAACATAAAATAGGAGACAGTTCTGGCTAATTGCTGACACTCTGATGCCAAACTTTTGAGCCATATGTTCAGAAAATCATCATGTGTTTCTTACCAGCTCAATTTCTACATGTATAACTGTGACTGTATTACTCTTCCATATTCCACTTCACTGTGGAAATAAAAAAGCCTCACTTAATATTTAACCTCACTATCATCTGAGTGTTGGAATCCATTGTTTACTTTCAATTTCTTTGCATTCTTGTCTAAAGAAAACCTTTCTTATATGCTTTAGTTCATGTTATCCACAATAATTTTTAAACCCCACGCTCTTGATTTATGTGTATTCCTACATTTTGTGCGATGTAAAATCTCGATGGATTGTATAATGAAAGTCTCTGACATTTATTTTAATTCAAAGTATAAGATATTGTTAGTGAGCTCAAAGATAAGATATTCTCACACAGTTATCAGTATGTGTGAAGTCATCAATTAGGTGTAAATTATCTTAATTCAGCAAAAAGCGTAGTGCAGCAGTGTCTTTTTAAATCTCTAGCTGAATAAGACAGCTCTTCTGGGAGCTGTTTTCAGTTGGCAATTATTTTAAAATATTTTAAATTATTATAAATTATTTTAATTATTTTGAGGAATTATCCCTCAAATGAAAATTTGCTTTGGTTCTTAGACTACTAAAATTAGATTTATGCAGAGCCTTTTAAACACTAGGTCTCATGTTATGACTCTTCTCATTCATTTTACGCAAATCAAAATTGAACCGAGTTTAGAAAGTTGAAACACTTTCAACTATGTGTCAGCCTGAGTGCAAATTTCTTTAACCAGTATTTGGTCTCAAAGTACCTAAGAAACAAATCAAATATCTTACAAGGGAAAATATGTTTATCTATATAATGGCTATAGCAAATAACGAAGTTTTGGTATTATTTTTAAGTGGTAGCGTAATAAACAATGTCCTTCTTAAGGACTTTAAAACCAGCTATACTAACTAGTATTTGAAAATCTCTTTACTGACTTATTCTACTTATTTATTTTACATCAATGGGAAACTATTTCCTTCACAGTTTTTAGTAGCTATTACTTATGTCTTCTTCCTTCCTTAGGATTTCCCCACTACCTTTCCTTTTTGCCCTATTTTTATTTATATTACTTAAGACAAATTCAGTATTATTACTTCATACCAGGCTGGGGTTTCAGGTCCAGGCATTTAAAACCACACCTTTTTTGAGGAATATGCCACAAATTTTCTCATCGTTGAAGCCATTTCTTATGAAGGACAGTTATTTCAGCATATGTAAATTTTGGACATAAATATCTAATGGTTTCCATTAAACTAACCATGTAATGTGCTCTGATCCACCACAACAGAAAAGCAGAAACCATGTATAATGCAGTATTTTATTATCCTTTTCTCATATTTCTTTTTGCACAAATAAATTTTCAAGCTGAAATAACAAGCAGCTCTTCCCCAACTGCCTCAAAAGAGATAAACATTTTTAAACACATTCAAAATAAATTTGGAGTACTGTAATTGGCAGCTATTTTGGGTCGGATCTATCAAAATCATTGACATTTTGCCATTGATTCCATGAAAAGTCACTTCATTAGTACTATCACTGTAATAAAAATAAGCACTTGTTATGAAGTGGGCTGGTATGAAAGAGGTTTTCAACATCATAACAAGTATAAATATGCAGTTTCTGTGTCTCACACAACCCAGTCATTGAATCTGCGTGTTTGAAACAATTGGGCAAACAGGTTAGTGAGCAACTTAAGACAATCATAGAATCATAAAGGTGGGAAAGACCTCCAAGATCATTGAGTCCAATCTTTGACCAAACACCACCACTTCAGCTACACCACAGAACTAAGGGACACGTCTGGTTGTTTCTTGAGTACATCCAGGGATGATGATGCCATCACTTCCCTGGGCAGGCCATTGCAATGCTTCCTTTCAGTGAAGAAATTCTTCCTGATGTCCAAGCTAAACTTCTGTGGCACAGCTTGAGGCCATTTCTTCGTGTCCTGTCACTTGTTGTCTGGGAGAAGATGCCAAACCCCACCTTGCTATAACCTCCTATAAATTATCCGAATTCATAAGTAGTTTACTAAAGTCAGTCAGTTGCTACAAGACAGGACCACAGAACCACAGATCTTCGCAGGACTTGTACCTTGGAACATTAATTTTTGTGCCTAGTATCAGTGAACTCCAGTGCAGAGGTCAAACCTTAAAAGCCTTGTACTTCAGAAGTCATGATTAAGACTTGGGTCAGACTGGTCTATATTTTCTCAGAAAGCTGAGATCACATACAGGGTAAATCAAAATAATTTGCAGTAACATTTTTTCTTTAGGTTTGTTTTCTAAAGGGAAATCAGTAGCTAATCTAGTAATCACAATGTTGAACTACAGAAGAACATCTGCAAACGTAATACAATAGTCTGAAAACTCCTTGAGTCCATAGCATCTTCTTTCTCTCAATACAGAAAGTCTTTAAACCATCATATGTCCCTGGCATTGACTTTGAAATAGCCCAACTGTTTGCACAAGCGACTGTCCCTTTACAAAAAAACCTCAGGAACATTCATTAAAGCAGCTTTCCATTGATTTAAAAAATGTAGCTCTATTTTAAACGTTTATGAAATCCTTGTGATAGAATATTTCAGTCATTGACTTCCAGTAGGAATAACACTTCTGCTAACAGTTGCCAGACTAAAGTGCAAACTTCTGAAGTTCGAGCATGCAAGGCAACCACCTCTTACAGAGCACTAGACATTTTAAGAAAATACACCAAGCTTTTATAAAGCCATTCATCTGGGAGGACATAGGTTCTTTGTGGTCTCCCATTCCTGTTCTCTGCCTTCCAGCACTGCGATACATGGTGAGCAGGATCAGCATGAAGATCCAGCAGATTAACCTGTTAAAACTAATGCTGTTTTTTCTATTGGATATGTGAGCTGCTCTTACTTCCCCTAAAGCTGTTGGTCATTGGAAGAGGGAAGCAGTGCTCGACTAAGTAGCTGGAGATTAGTGGATAAATCAACTTAAAATGAAACTGCATTTTGTTCAGGAACTGAATGTCTGTCTAAAAAGACACAGAGAAAATGCAAGGAGAAATGTGCTGTTGGCTAGGGCATTTCATCTCCACACAATGTCCAAATCTTTTGTGACCAGCAAATTGTATTTCTATACCTTTAATCACTTTCAAAACAAGAGATGCTCGCTATTCTTGTCTCTTCATTGCTCAGTTCTACTTATTGACCCTTCCAGAATTTCAAAGCTGGGAATAAGTTGCATAAGAGGGGAGAAGTTCAGTGTCTTGGTGGGAGCATTCACTAACTAATCATCGACATTTCTTTTGTGCATCTTGCTGACATCAACATGGCAATTAATTTTGCTTCTACTTCACCATTATATACAAGAAGTGAGGAATGCCTAGACGTTCCCAAATTGCCTGTCAGCCTTTTAATTTTTAGCTCTTGGGTTTGTTAATGGTTAAGACACCTGCTGTGAATTTTTCTCATTAAAATGGCTTCTAACACAGGCATCTGACAGTATTCCTTGAATTTACATCTTTTTTTTTCAAGGCCATATCAGGAAAAAAGGTTTGCTGCTATTCTGCTAACTAGAATATTATTCTTTTGTATGATAACATATTAAACTCTGCATTCAGGTGAAATTTTGTTTGAACCAGAGAAACACTGTCTTTCCGAAACAACAGGGGAATAATGTCAAAAGACAATTCCTTCTGTGTCCGAAAAGATTGTAGATATTTATTTTATGATATTCAGAATAATGGCTGGTATTGCTAACTTTTTATAGGCACCATGCTCTGTTGAGATTTTACCAAATGATCAGCAAATGAAATCCCTTGATTTTTGTGTAACTAGCTTAAAATTCGTTTTAAAGCCATGTCAACTCCACCTGTAATAGGTTGCAGTGTTGTCACCCCTGAGCATTAGTTCCTTTCAAGTATTTTTTCTTTTAGTGTTTGTTTGTTTAACTAAAATGAAAATACTCAGTTTTTTCACATGACTTTTAAACATGAAATTTTACTGTTATTGGAGTGCAAAGGCAGTATCCCTGTCAAGCAAAATCATTCATTTCTGAATGAAATTTATTTCATCTATAGTTCTTTGTCTGTACTAACAAAACCAAAATTTTAATTTTTTTCTTCAGTAGTGCAATAAACTATTCTGGAATTGTTTGTATTTGTTCACTTGGTATTTACAGCCAAAGCCTTTCTGGAGGTTGGGAGCAGAACCTTTGTTACTTTAAACATTAGATTTAGTTAACTCCTACTGCCATGTTGCACAGCTAGCACAGAATAAAATGATGCTCATTTTTTAAAATAGCCTCTGCAATTATAGATTTACTTTCTTCGGACTATAGCTAGAGATATATAGGTATCTATATAGATAGATCTTATCTACACGTCTTTTGCAGACAGGAGGGGTTTGAGAAACGCAGTTTACAAACCAGGCAGTGAGAAGAATCTCTTTCTTCTGTTCAGGCTGTAGCCCTGTGCAGCAAATACCTTCCAAGAGAAGGGAGCAGCAGGTAAGTTGGTAGCCTTGCAACAAAAGAAAGAGAGGTTTCCTGGCTTTAATTTCCTAATGGTAGGGCAGTTTTTTATCCTGCCCAGTGAGTGTTCAGTCTAAAATCTCTTAGAAGATGGGTGAGTAATTTACAGGATTCAGAATTCTGAAGGGAAAGGCAAGTATTGTGGCTAGAGGGAAAAAGCCAGAGAGGGCAAAAAATTGGAGGCAGAAGGTAGTGAGACAGAAAATACATTAAATAATTTTTGCCACTGAAAAGTAAAGGAAGGATGTCTGATTCCAGGACTCAACAGTGCATGTTAACAGGCATGTGATTCACAAAGATTAATAACTCAGGAGATTAATTAAGTATTACCTAATTAACCAAGAGCATAAAAATCCTCAAAGGTTGTTTATCATTCTTACCGCTCAGGATAGTAAAAAAAATAAAAATAAATCATTAGTATTGTCCCTTAATCCCTGAGATGTTCTTACAATGAATGTAGCATGTCCAGATGTTCTTTTGAAAATGATTCTTGCAAGATTTGAATGCAATGATTTCCATGGGAAATTATTTAGCTAAAATAGATGCAGCTAATGAATTTTAATTTCTCTCTGCACTTTTATTTGAATACCTTCTTACGGTATCTACAGAAAGTTGGGACATTTGTGGCCATATAAACACAAAGACAAGTTGACTGTGCTAAAAAAATCAATGTTCCCTCTCCTGTTACAGACCAGCTTGATGGTCTTAAAGGTCTTTCCCAGCCTAAACAGTTCCAGGATTCAACACACAAAGGGCACTATCCCAACTATGTTGTGCACCTTGGCACAACATAGTGCTCTGAGGCAAAGCAGCTTCACCCTGCTTCACACCTTCTCTGACTCTGGTCTGAGCCTGACCTTCAGCAGAGACAGACCTGTCTCACACCTGGGGAGAGAGACACAGAGCTCCAGAAAAGAAGAGAAGGAATAGTTAGCAAAATACAGGATTGAAAGAATGCGGATAACCTATCTGCAGGTTGGACAAAGTAGGCTTGTAAAATCTTGACCTGGACTATGAAAAACAGCCAATTATTGAGCCTAAATCAGGCAGGGATCAGAGACCTCCTTGTAAGAAGCTGGATGCAGAAATAAGTTCCTGTTGTACCAAAGCTGTTGAATGCTTCCCTCTCGTTTCAACTAATTCTTAGGAGCACAGATTTATTTATAATCAGTAGAGGGTGGTGAGATTTTTCCAAAGTCTCGGTGGGTGTTTGTCTCCTTTGGACAAGTTGATCCAAGTAGACGGAGCCTAAATTCCAAACTTCTAGTAATGAAGTTTAGGTGACCTCAGTCTAGTTCTTTGTGTCTTTTGTTATTATAAATCTTTATCAACTGCTAATCTGAATCCTCAAAGACTTCTTAATGCTTGTGTGAATTACATATACATTCCTGCATGATGTCCCACTCCAGATTCCCAGTGTTTTCTTAGCAATGTTTCTTTGATTAACTGAAGATTTATTAAGGGTTCGTATGAAACATGAAGGATTTTTCAAAAATTTGAGTAATATTAGCATTGTTTGGAGCTTGAGTTGAATCACTATAACACAAAGAATAAAGGAATTATATTTGATCTTGTGAGGAAACTAGTACATGATAATGTGTTTTGGGTGAGCTTAAGCATTATTGTTGCTCTTTGTGCCACCTGCTGGTAAGAGAGTACGGAAAGGGGAAGAGGGCAACATTTCTCTCAATTTCTGAATGAGATTGTATCACCTGACTTTTGTTTGTCAAAAAATAACAAGTAGTTTCAATTGGCAAGTAATCAGTTAAGGCAACATTACAAGTGAATTAGACTGTTCTGAGCATTTATGATCTTGGCTTTTAAAGAATATGTGCTGGTTCATTTTTTTTCTACTCATAAAACTGTAATTTTCTAAATGTCTGATTTAGGGCGTTTGTTGCTTTATTTGCCATGGTATGTGGGCAGAAGATAAGCAAGGAAATTGTCTCTAATTGACAGTAATATTGAGTGTATCAGCAAGAAAACCGTTCTTTGTCTTTTAAAATCTACCTACTGTTCTTCAGAGTTTATTTTCTTTCCTGTATTAGTAATTGTAATTACCACAAAACCAAGATTACATGGATACCACTGAGAATATGGCCCTATTTATACTAAAACTAGGTGATCTATATAGTCTAATTTATTTTAAAGGAAGTACAGCTTTGTGCTCTACATCAGAACTTCACAAATATTCTGATGCTGGCATTAGCACTGATTTCCTCCTAATATTTTGTATTGTGGAAGAAAGCCATTAGTGGGATGGATAGTGATGAAACCAGAAATGTTCAGCATATGGAGATCACCAGTGGGCTGCAGGATTTGTCTTGCCATAGCTGTCACAGAGGCTCAGCCCTTGCACTAAATACCACATATACACAACAATATAACACTATGGGGTACTTCAGTGGCTTCCAAAGGAAAGCTCTGCCACAAAGGAGAGAATAACATTTGTTTATAAGGGAGCTAAAACAAAACAATTAACAATTCAAAAATAACACAGACTGAATCTCGACAACGTGTAAATATTGTGGTTTTTAGTAGCATGACAAAGTTAATGAAGCCAAAGTAATGGAACAGAGAAACAGGAGGATTAATGGTGCTGTCCACCAAATAGAGAAAAGGGACACAGAAAATATATTTTAGGAAAAGTCAGTTTGTTGTCATTAATATACATTTGAAAATTGAGTATCCACAAGGAGATCTTGGAAAAATAGAGGGGCTTTTTTTGCTTGCATTTCTATGTTCATCTGGAGCCCAGCAACGCAGGCAGGGCAGTATCTCTAGCCTGAATAATGTTAAAACTCATTTTCCCAAAGCAATATCAACATGTGCTGCTGGTTAGAATGAGTTAACTTTTGTATTGTGTCTTAGCTAAGTAAGGTATAATGTTTAATTTTATTGCAGAACTGCATCAAGATTTTTTTTAATAGTTGACTTTGTTTAATGAACAAAATTGGCATTAAGCTCATACAAAAGGCCAATCAATTATATAGTATTTTAATATGAGGCTTAAAAGTGGAAATATTCTTGCAAATTCAGAGTGTGTATGGAAATGGTTTATGTTTTTTTTTTTTTTACTCTGAAGATGTACTGGAAGCTGGGAGGTCTTTACAACATAGAGCATCTCAGATTTTCATCTAATGCTTTCTTTTCACTTCTTTGCTTCCACCCCAAAAGCCCATCATTAACCAATATCTTGCCACTTATCCACAGAGAAGTAGTGGGGAGATAGCCAGCTCTTATCACAGAGACTAGATGCTCACGCTACTATTAATTACTGTTAGCTAGAGAATAAATCTGCAGTTACTTTCCTCTCAGCTCTAAGGTCAGTGTGGGAACCTCTGCGTGCAAAAAAGTACATGTACACCAGATTTTCTTAATATGTCAGAATGCTGACTAAGTACAAGAGAGAAAGGACATCTCTCTTGGGATGTGTTCAGGCATCACTGAATAACCAGGAGAAATGATCAGACCTACAATACAAAATATTAAAGTTCCAGCAGATATAAATAAGTGCAAGAAAGTTGATAATCCCTGATAATTTATATTGTTGGAGTGCCTCATATTATAACTGTTTTACATAATCTTTTAATTAGCACCCTTGCTGGCTTTTGTGAGAAAATTTAAATGGCCTAAAGATTTCTGATGGGCATAAGCATTATAAGCAGGAAAAAATGGAAATCCAGGCTATTTCAGCTGATGCTGGAATACAAAAAACTAATTTCAAACAGCGACTTATTAACTACAGAAAACTGATAACTTTTTAAATAGCTTTGAAAATTTCTTTTTAAAAAAGCTTATCTCAAACTTTTTTGTTGGTATAAACCCCTATAGGAACTTAAATATTTCATAGTGTTTGAAGCATCAGAGGTGCATTTTAGAGAGGCAGAATTTGGCTTAGGAATCTAAATCTAAAAGCTACTTTTAGGGCCAGTGCAAGAGGAATGGGGTTTTGCATTTAGCAACTCAGAATCTGTGTTAGAAAAATACCTGTACATACAGGGTGCTAAATACCACTGTTAACTGAAACTCTGTGACAATTAATGTTAAGGTTACTGTCTTATGAAGGGGATTTTCCCAGGAAATCCACTAGTCTGCCTTAATTTTTGTAAGAGAACAAAAGGTCCCAGTTTTTGTTTGGAGTGCATCAAAAAAAAGGAACAGCAAGGCTTTTCCATGAATAATCACTCTATCTTTCCTTAGATATTATACTATTCCTTCTTCATTGTCAAAGTTGTTGGTGATGACTGAAATTGTTAAAACATTTGCTCTAACTTTGCTATATATGATAAATTATGATATAGATTTCCATTTCAGTATGATCAGGTTTGTCAATTGATAACAGTAGTATACTCTTACTTAAGATTTTTTTTTTCTTTTTCCTTTTTTAAAATAAATAAATAATAAAATAAGTAATAAATAAATTTTATGGCAATTTTTGTCATATACTATTATTTTCATAGAGAAAAATGGCCAATTTATGTTTCAGTCTGCAAAAGATATTTCTTCTTTCAGTTCAAAAAGGCTTTTCTGTAGCTTCATTTGTTTTCTTGATGACTTGGAATAAAAAAAAAAACTTGATTTAGTAATGATAGATTGAAATTTGCTTAGATCACTAAATCAGTCACAGATTTCTTTGAATAACATCTTAATTTATATTGTTTTCTAGTCTCTCCCACATTTGTGTGTTTTCACATGGGTCAGTATACATATATAAAAACTTAATTCGTTTATCCTTGTAAAAAAATTCTGAGGAACTTTAAAGACACATACTCTTATGCCCTTCCATCTTGTACCACTCCTGACAGTCTATCTGAGGTTTTGTTTTATAGACTCCAGTCTTACATTTCACTTTCGGCAGTGGGAAAATTGTGTGTCCCTATGTGTTTCATTTCATGTATAAATCTATGTCTTTTTAAAGTATAATTGTTAAATAAATATTTTTAAGTAAAAGTATAAGAAATTATGCCCTGTGATGATCTTTGGAGAAATGTTTTGAGTTGGAGAACTAAATTTGTTAAGCTTTGTCAGGTAACTGCTGATATTCATATTTGAGCCTGTGTAGACCATTGATAGATTAACTTCCTGTAGAGGGAAAGTTTGAATGTCATGGTTCATAAATCAAGGACATCAGAAAATAATATTTTGAAAGTGTACTGAAAGTGGTAAAGATTATCTGTGCTTCAGAAAATCACGTCATGTGAAGCATGTAAGAAGGAGTCAAGGTTTAAATTGCCAACAGCTCCACAGGTTTAAATGTGCTGACTTATAATCATAAATAATTTCAGAAATAAATTATGCTCAGACAGCTTATCAGAAAAAATATTTTTAATCCTTTTTTTTGCATACAGTTTCAGTTAAAAGATCCTGTTCTAAAACAGAAGTGTTTTTCTGTCTTGGGAAAAAGAAAACCATCAGATTTAGAAATATCTATATGCTGTTCAGATCCAGGTCTGCTGCTGTTGGTCATTTTTTTTTTTTTTTAATTAGGAGATTTATTTTAAAAATTGATTCAATGCAAAATTGATCTACCTGTATCCAAGGTTTTAGTGGTTAATTTAAAAAATGTGAATGGCATCAAAGCACTTTTATTTTGTATGACACAATAGCAAACAAAATCACAAAAAACTTACTTATATGAGTGATACCTAGAGAATGGTATAGTACCCTATTCCTCATGTGTAAAACCTTAATGGTAATTCTAAGATTTCTTTTTCTTCACAATAAATTATGATATGTACATTGTTCGTCTTCGAGATTTAAGGCCAGAAAGTAATGTTTTGTCTCTAGAGAGAGAATATTAGCAAAGGAGATAAGGTTCACAGGAATTTGACTGCCAGATTGTTCTGTCTCTAATGACTTCTGTTCTTCCTTGTCAGTCTAGCATAGCCAGAACCTCTCACTTATTATTTACAGAGCACAGTTTGGATCGCATCAAAGAGAGCTTCCATTCATCAAGCTGTTTCCTGGTATTAATTTAGCTCTTCCTCCCTACATCTGTAGCTAAATCAAATTTCCATAGTGCTTAAACTAAGACTGGAAATAAGTTAAAAAGCCCCGAGACTTGGGGTGATAAATTTTAATTTATCTCTGTAAATACAAGACCTATCTTAACATAAAAGGGTAATGTAAGGGATGCTTAGAGATTTCTGGTAATGAATGTGTCCCAAGGGACTGAGTTGAAGAGACACTTGTCCATCAGTAGCAAGTTCAGTTGTAAGATGGATGGCTTGGGAAAGGTGGGGTTTGGGAAGGGACAGTGTTCTGGCTGTCACAGTGTCACAGGCTGAGCAGGTTTAAGAGCTGATGTGACTGAAGGAGGTTTCAGCAGCCTCTCAGTCTAGTCCAAGTATTCTATATTGCCTGGATTCATGTACTGACCGGTGGCTTCTAAGTCGCTTTTATACACAAATAAAAGACTGAAAAACTCATTGACCAAGTGGATACTCTAGGTTCTCAAGGACTGGAATACAGCCTGCCAGAACCTAGATCTCATACCAGTATTTCTGAAGTTCCCAGATTTCTGGGAGGCAATTTCACAACAGTCCTAGGCAGATCTCAAATGGTCCTACCACTGAATACAACTGACTTTTCATATGACAAAAGGCATAGTTCTGGTAGACTTTGTGGGTGTCCTGTGTAGATGTACTGGCAGTAAACTGTTGGGCCCTCTTTATGAGGTTTCAGTTGCATTAGGCAGAAAATTAGCTAATTATGCTATTAAGATATTGGACATTCTTACATGAAAGCTGTATTTATTTAAGTGTTAGACTCATAGGCATTTTGGGAGTAGCTTAATGAGCATTTGAATACTGAGGTAAGCAGGTGATTGCAGTAACTTTTGTAATAGTGCCTAAGATAATGTTACATGTGATTAAACCCATGCATTGTTTTTTTTAAAATGCTTGGACTTTCTTTCTATTTTTAAGATTAATGGAAACCGTATTCCAACTGGCTAGGCTGGTTTCTACTAAACCTTCTGCAACTCTGTGTTGGTCTTACAGCTATCTATTCTATCATCCTAATCAAAAGCCTACTCTTCAGCTTAACTTCAAAGTGCCTGTAAAAATATCAGTGGGTAAAACATATCCTTTGCATGTCTTGAACAATTGCATTATTCAACAAACGGTACAGTATACTGAAGTAAATATTCTCCTTAGAATTTTTTAGCTTGCTCATTTCATTATTTGCAAGAACTTTGTAGAAGCAATGCATAGGCTGTACAGTTTCATTCTCATAGCCATCACTCAAGGAAAAATACAAGAAAAGAATTGTTTATATTTTACATCAGAACATCTTTGACAACTTAAAATTATTATGATTTAAAAAAAAAAACAACAAAAAACAACCCCATTTGAATAAGTCTATATTTATTTTTACTAAAGTAATTTAAAAATTATGTTGGTTTGTTGTTTTTTTGTTTTTGTTTTTTTTTAAGAAAGGGGCAGTATGCTATTACACAGATGTTAAAAAATATTCCTACCACACAATTTTTACTCAGCTTCTGTCTGGTACAAATAACTCCAATTTTTTGTTTATTACTTGCAGTGCAAGTAATAAAAGAAAAATATGCCAATATGTGTAGCAAGATTTTCCTCAGTCAATATATCTGTGAATAACTAGACAAACAGTGTCCACTGCTGGCAAATCAGATAATTGCACTGCACATTAGAGAGATGTGATGTTGAAAGCTTTTGATGAGTTAAGTCTTAACTGTCAGATATTTTGTATTGAGTTTATAAGATGGGGTTGTAAAATCAAGTCACTATGTTAGAAATATTCATGCTATTACCACTAATAATAAATCCTATGGTATTTCAACCAATAGCCAGGAATATCACCACAGTAACATGAGAAGGTACTGCAATTTTTTCAGGATTTGAAAATAATTCTAGTATTCATTATATTCTATCTATCATGTCTACAAAATAATAAAAATATAGCAAAAGTCTATGGACTTTTTCTTGATGTTTTACATCATATAAGTAACAAGATGGGCAAGCAGAAGTTCTTAAATTCCTTTTTTTCTATTTAGGTCAAAGCATTCACTACTGGTTTTGTTAGGTTTTTTTAGACACATGAAAATATAGAAGAAATCAATGTTTCTGTTTTGGAAGAAGTAAAATCGAAATGTGCTGATACAGCAAGTACCACTGATGATGAAGCTAGGGCTAAGTTAAACTGATTATCAAAGAGAGAAGACTGATACCTAAAAAGTTTCCTCATGGCATTTTTTTGCAATAGATAATATTTGTTTTGCATTTGTTGCTTAACAATAGTGTGTCAGTGCAAAGAAAATCTTTCAGTCAAAGAAAATAATACAGAGTGAAAGAAACATTGAGGGGGAGAAAGCAAAAATCTGTTCCTATGCTAATATAAACTATATTAGCATGTCAGATACTTAGGAAAACCTAGATTAACTAAAAAGAAGCTAGGCATACTTGTTTTTCAGAGATTTACATGTGTCAACAATTTACTGCATTCAATAAAAGTGTTAGATAATGCACTGAATTTTCTGTTTGATAGGAAAGGGGAACACAGTATGGGACTTTTTTCAGAGAACATTAGTTGTATCTGAACCCCAAAGGAAGGGACATATCTGTGTGATTAGATCTGAGAGGAGATCAAGGCTTACCCTTTGGATGAACGTGGCATTAGCCAGAATTGTTCTATATCTACATTTTCTTGCTTCAGTACCCAGAGAAATACTGGATGACCTTCCCTCTTGAATAAGAAAAGAACAGGATGCTAGTTTTGGGTCTTTTTTCCTTGTAAATGTCTTAAAAATAGTATCAAATGGATTGCAAAGCAAAAGTTATTCCAAAATAAATGGTAGAAGAATTGCAACCAAAGATGACTGTCTGAAAGTTGTTTTGTGAAATTAATCACACTTCAATTTAGGTCATATAGCAGAAAATAAGACTATTTTTTCCTAGATTATTTGGCAGGGAGTGTGTTTCATGCCTTATTCCAAGAAACAAAGTGTTGTTGTGGGTGTGTTTGTATGTGCATGTGTGCCTTCAAGAGCGTGGACAGACATGCTCCAGTTCTTCCTGTCCCTGGTTAAAATCACTTTTTACACTTAAAAGATTATTAGATGTATTTTGAGGGGCATCATCTTTCTGTTTCTCAAGATAGCAATTTATGCACATCTCTGCTCATACTTTCTTTTCTGTTCAGTATTTGATTTTAATGGATATTAATTGCCTTTTCTCCTGGATCTCTGGGAGGTGGTCAAAATCCAACACCTCCCTTCTTCTTAGGAGTCAGAAATATTGCACTTTTTTTTCTCATGTTGTCATGTGTTTTCATATTTCTTCCAAGGAAAGCAAGAAAGCCACTTGTAAATATGTCCTAGGTGTAGGAAATCCCCACTGGAGAGTATTCTGAAACAGGTATAGCAGCTTACATGCTCTGCCAGCTGTACTGACTCCAGAGCAAATTCACTGTAGAGACCAAATTTCTTAGGAATAGTATTTATTTCTTTTCTGTAGAACAAAATTAAGCAGACTCACCTTACAGGGACTTTCAGTTACTTGAGAGAATAGCAGCAAAGTCTGTTGCATGTTTCAGAAGTCAGGCAAAGCAGACAAGTCCTGCTGTGGCTAGATAAGTAAATGCAACAGATGTTGGCTTAAGCTGTGCATATTAATGAAGAAGCTCTCCATGCTGTTTTTAGGCCTCTAAATCTTAAACTGCTCTCTGCAGCTGTGTGGACTAAAGATGGAAGGGGGGGGCGGTGTTTGTGTTTGCTTTTCTTTAATGAAAGTCCTTTTTCTGGCTTGTGTCACCAGAGCCTTGTTTGAAGCAGTCTGGTGGCAGATTTGCTATTAGCTTCAGTAAGAACAAAATTAATGGTAGAGTGTATCTGTTATTAGTATAAACCTCTCTTTACAGAGACTATTTCATTTTTAAGGGTAAAATCTTATATATGTCACTGCAGAAACCACAATGTATTTAATTTTTAGTTACTTTTTTAGATTTTACACTAAAAGTGATCTTGATTATTGTTATATTTTTCTTCCTTCACTGTTGTTGTTAACTGTTTAAAAGAGAGTAACTGGGTTTAAGTTTTGGGCCTGGGCAAGCTATTTTGGAGATCCTTATATGATCTGTGTGCTGTTCAGATACTCCTGTCAACCCAGCTGGTTTCTTTTGTTCACCTGGTCTCAAAAGAACTGGTATAAGAAATAGAGGACAGGTAGAGTGAAAAACAGGGAGAGTCATGAAAGATGCCACAGGAGCTGTGCTAAAAGTTGCAGCTGCAATCATACATCTTATCTGGCTGAAAGATCAGTTGTTAAAAATAGCATTATGAATCTTTATCCACCTTTTCCCTCTGTTGAAGGATGAAGAGTTAGCCCATGGAATAAAAAACGAAACTCTGAATTAAAGCAGGTATTTTACTTGACACAGCACTACTCGTGAGACTCATTACTACACGTCAATCAGTGCAATTTTTCATTGGAAAGGGAATGGGGACAGCAAAGTCAAAAAAAGCAAAAGCAAACCCAGACAATCTGAGAATTATGTAATATCTAAAGAGTAAGCCAATATCTAGTGTAGAGGTACACAGTCCATTGAGTTACAGATGTATCCCAGGAAATATGTCAAAGAAATATCACTGGTCAATGCAGAAGAAATATTGTACCTGAGCTGCCACAGGCAGCATCGTAGGTGTTACATATTTGAATTATTATATTTTGATAGTTCTCTGCATAACCAGTCATCCAATGCAGGAGTTCTTTACATGGTGCATTAATTTATTCTTGCATATACAGGAATTGTGTTTTAATGTTTTTTTCTTATGAGTTGGATACATAAGGTCAAGTAAGTCCAAAGCCTGTGAAGAAGCTGGCTAAAATATGTGCAGTCCTTTGAACAACATATTGGAAGCTTACTTTTGTCTTAATTAAATGGATTCACCTGACCTACTTAAACAAGTGACTCCATAAGACCTTCTATGTATTTAGCAAATTTTAGTAGGCACGATTTTGGCTCCTCGAGTGCATTGTGAATGCTAAGACTGAAAGCTGAGTGCTTTTGATACAGAGAAGTGTGAAAGGATAGAAATCCAAATTCTGTGAAGTATATTACCATGTTTAAAAAACTTAGTTCTTAATGTTTTTTGAAGTCTAATCAATGAGCAGCAAGTGTTCAGAGTATTAAGGATTTCAGTTTTCAGTGCTTCGTACTGAATTGTCTTTTGAGAAATTAACAGTAACTTCTAAGGAGAATTATATCCATATTAATATACAAGAACATATAAAACTGACCTAATTTAAACTCTTTACAGCTCATTGCACAAACGTACCATACTAGTCTTATTATAAATATAGAATGCACATAAACTATCTGAAAAGGGAATTATTATCTATATTTTAGTGTGTTCATACTGGTATGCTCAATAAAAACTGTGATCTTTTAAGCTGACAAACATTTTTCTGGCTTATTCAATTTTGTACAATTAAACACTTACCAACCTATAGAGTAAGCCATAAATTACATATTTCACCTTGTTCAAGTTATTAATTTATTTCTCTTGCTTCATCTTAGTCCCCCAAGAGAATTAAATCAAGAACTGAAAGTTACTTTTGTTTGCTGACACCCATCCTCCCCCATATGTACACACTGTGTGCCCTGGGAAGGTATCAGTTTGCAATTATATGAATAAACCTATTTGTAGGACTGTATTGCATTTTCTTATGATATTTTGTGGGAGTGGAGGGGTCTTAGTATGTACAATGAATTTAGACACTTTAATTATGGTCCACCAAAACTACCAGCAACCTTCAATAAATTTTTTTATCAGAACCAACAAATCAGAATCACAACTTCAGCTGGAAAAGGTACTTTGGCAATCAGTCTGCAGTCTTATCAGAAGCACCATAAGGGTGATTAAATAAATCCATCACAGTTTATAAACAAATAGTTTTTCCACTCCTGAAATGTCACTTCTTGGAATATTAAATTTTCCCAGTGCTCTAGATGTACTTTTATGCATGACTTTCAATTGTTAGGCCTAAGTTGGTACTCTTACCCCCAGACCTTCCTTTCTATTTTGAATGGAAGTATAAGGAGTAAGGTGCTAATATTTTTTGCAACTATAGCACACAACATCTTCCAAACAAAAGGCAAAAATTTTCAAAGACACGAAACAATCTTCAACTCTGTAGAGTCTGAAAGAACATCTAGATTCACTATCCTTTATTAATGACTTCTAGAATGTAAGCTGACTTTGCCTCATCATCTTCCAATGTATTTAACTGGACAAGAGAATTGTGTGTGCCCTACTTTTGCAAGCAAGTGAAACAAAAACTTCAGTAGAGCTCACGAAACTTCAGCATGTTTAGTAGCAGTGTTATAATCTGACATTTTACACTTGTAGAAAATATATGTTTGTAAGAACTTTGATCTTTAGTTGATTTATTTTGGTTTGGTTTTGATATCAAGAATGGTTTCAGGATATCTGGGAGCAGAAAATCTGGATGGAGTGCGCGTCCATGGGTACATACCTGTACATTTTTGTTTCTATTGAAATGGTTTATGAAAGGAAGATCTCTGTAAAGTTTTCATGTCTGCATTGAATAGATATTAGTCTGCAGCTTGTAACATTATCCAAATTATTGCAAAACATATAATTAAGTGACAAAAAAAAAAGAAAAAAGAAAAATCCCACAGCACATAATGTGTAAGGATGACATTTTAAGTTCTATAAATTTCGTAGCATATGGATCTAGGTTAGGATAGACTATAAAGCATTGAATACCATTTTTCCTAATGGAAAGTGCATTTTATGTATCTCTAGTACATGCATATACACAAATATCAATGGCATATATTTAAATATTGAACTTTGATGCCTGAAAAGATCCCATTGAAATTTACATGTTAAATAAGCTGAAATGTAATATGGTTTGTTCTCAGTAATACAGCAAAAAATAAATTAAGGAATAATAATGTTTAATACCCTGGCATATAATAAAGCAAGTATTTTATACACACTTCATATACATTGAATTTTTTACTCTAAAATTCATCCAATAGAGCAATTTTATAGATTCTATATTGTTTTTGTTTTAGAAAACTCCTGAAACCCATAATAAATTACCAGTTAGAAATGAACAGATGGGAGAACAGAAAGCACTGAAAATTTCTTCTCCCCCTCTTTGGCTTTTAATCGTTTGTTTTCATATCCCGAGTTTTGTTAATCAGAAATAAAACTCTGTTTTAATGTAGGAAATGTCAAAACTAAGATATTTCCATTTGTCCTAAATGCATAATCTCATGCAGTTCCTAGTCTTTAAGGTAGCCGGTATGTTCCTACTTGTACAATCCATCTGTTAGCAGAACCTTCACTTTGACTAGAATTGCACACATTTTATCACGGGTTAGGACACCAGATGGCTCTCTTGAGTTTTCTTTGTAAAACCCCAAGCTGTAAACAACTGCTCTGCATTTCCGAGATGTGAGTACAAAGCTATTTTTTGTGATCTCTGGAGTAAGAAACACATTTCTCTTTGTCTATAGGCACACTGCCCGTTTTCACCCTCTCTCTTGCTTTTCTTTGCCATCACCCTGAGCATCATGTTGTTGAGAAATGTCAGAGTGTTTTGGCAAAGGCCCAGTATTTGAAGGAAAATACAGAAAAAGTACAACAGTAGTAGATAGTATAGAATGCATAGCATCATCGGATACTATAAAGAGGAACTTGGGACCCACACCTTTTCGGAGAGAGTTTCTCATGCAAATGTTAGGGCTATGCATGTATTATACCCCTGCATTCCTGAGAAAATGAGAGATAGTGGGTGGCTGGCCTCTATTTCACTCTACTCGCTCTCATTCACTCCTTTGTGTGGAGCCAGCAGCCAAATCGAGCTGACTTTGGGCTGTGTCCTGTCAGCTCGCCCCCGGCGGGGACGGGATGTCCCCGAGCCACGCGCGGCCGGTCTCCGCTCCGCTGTCCGCGGTGCTGCGGGCAGAAACCGACCGGGACAGGCAACGCGGCCGGGACCCGACCAGCGCCGGGGCAGGGGAGGCCCTCGGAGGAGCTCTTCCCTCTTGAGGGGTCTTACGGAAGGCAACACCGTGTCTTGTCCACTTTTGAGAAGGAAGGAAAAAGATAGCAGTATGCAAAAATAGTACACTAAAATTTAATTTTTTTTTTTAAAATAACCACCTCTCTGTCTAATTGCATTAGTTAAGGCAATTGTAACCGTTGTAAGGAAATGCTGCTCTGTAAAAATTGCCAGATAGAAAATCCAATGAGTCTTAGCTGAATCTCTTTAGAGACACTTTTAAATAGAATTAAAATGTATTATCCAGATCCGATTGTGCATGTTCTGTTCCTAGTTGGTCTAGTATTAATACAAAATCCCTGTATACTGGAGTACCCACCATACACTTTTGCCCTCTGTATAAAAATAGCGCTTTGTAGATTAAGGGATTTAGGGAAAAATGGTCAATATCAAAGAAGCTGAAGCCTCTGCTGAAACAAGAACCTATTCTTACATACTAGGTTCTGTATTGCAAAGCAGTGAATTTTTCTGGAGGGATATTTACACCTCCAAGCCAGTTTAAAAAAAACCAAAGCAAAACCAAAAAACCCCAAAACCATCTAATAAGAAATTAGAGTATTTTGAAAACAGCATAAAAATAGGTATTACATGATAATTGCCTGTGCAAGTATCTGCCCTTCTTTATAGGCTAACTGCATATTTTTCTGTGTGGCTGCTTGTTTCCTTCCTCTACTTTCTTCTGGCTAGCTACAACTTCAGGAAGTTTAACCATTAGGCTTGCAGAAAGTAAATCCGAAAAACTTTGGGCCATTATTTGAAAAAGGAGCCGAGCCAACAGAAAAAGATTAAAAGAAAGAAGTGGGATGTCTTATTTTACATGGTATTTACTATTTGCCGTGCCTTGTGAACTTCTCGGGGCAGATACTTCTTAGGTATTCTGTGTCTAGTGTTCCTTGGCTGGTGCTTCCTTAAGTGCTCCAAGACATAGCCTATAATTTTACACGGTGCTGGTGATCAATAAATCCACCTGCTGCGGCTATTTGTGGGTGCCCTATGTAATCCCTTTGATATTTGGGTTGAAGGTCCCCTCAGCCCCCTAGGTGTGCTTCTTCCTCACGGCTCTAAAACCTTCCCATGAGGCAGAACCCCCTCTCCCTCCAGGCTTCACCTCCTGCTCGGTCCGCTCCTGGATCGCGGGGCGAGGAGGGGCAGGCGAGCGCCCCTGCCCAGCTGGGGCGGGCGGAGGGGCTGCGCGGGGCAGGGTGCCCTTGGCGGAGCGCGGTGCCGCCTCAGCCGCCTGCCCTGCCCCCCGCCCGGCGTCCCCCGCCTGGGGACGGGGACAGGTGCCGGTGTCACCGCTGGGGGCGGCGGGGGCGGCCGGCAGGGAGAGAGGGTGCGTGCGAGGGATCCTCGGTGTGCCGGGGCGGGCGAAGGAGAACGGGGAGGGCCATACGCCCCTCCGGCAGCGCGCAGGGCCCTCCTTCTTCCCCCGGGAAGGGAGCCCCGCACG
>VZRO01004637.1:207131-322818 GCA_013397915.1 Daphoenositta chrysoptera
CCTGTGGCGAGGAACTTCCCGGGCTGGGCGCCACCCCCGCTGCCGCCGGCCGGCGGCTCCGGGCTCCCCGGCAGCGGGCGGAGGCGCCCGCGGGCTGAGGAGGTCGGGACCCCCTGGGCCGGCCTTGCTGCCCGGCTGTCCGCGCTGGGGCTCCGGCGGGGGTCTCGACAGGTGTGCTGCGGGCGGGAAGCCCCTCGGGGACTCCTGCCCGCCGCCCCGCGCGTCCCCGTCTCGCTTGTGTTTCTCTCTGAAGGACAAAGAGCGCACAGCGCTTTGGGTGTCCGGTGTCCGGGGCCGTCGTTCGCCAGCCCCTTCCCTGAGCCACCCATATGGCTTTGGTGGGTGCAGCCTGGCTGTAGTGAAGGGGCCCCGCTCCCCGCTGCTCGGTGACTTCCCGGTCAGCACAGTGAGAGGCGAGGCACAGCCGGCAGCTGCGGGAGAGCTGCTCGGCATCCCTGTGGCTGCCAGGTGCAGGTCCACCTGCCTGTTGCCCATCCCCAGCCAAGGCCTTGCCATGCTCACCAGCAAGTTCTGCAGGCAGCTCTTCTTCAGGGTAGGTAACCAGGAGTCAACAGAGAAAACTGGTACCTTGGTCATTGCATTCTATCCAGTACTTTGTATTAGAACCCTAGAAATAAAAGGAGTAAAATGGTATTGCAGTGACTTCTCTAATTGTTTTTACATTTTGTGGTTTTCAACAGCATTCAGAAATGGTAATGACTTACTCTATGTCCTCAGGAAACAAGTAGTTTTAGAACAAAAGGATTCTATCGTGAAGAGTGAAAATGTTAAGGATCACTTGAAACCTGGCTAATACCTACCAGTCAGTGATAAAGTACAAACCACCCTCTGTTACATTAGAGAATGCCACCATGTGTTATGGTTTGGTATGTATACTACAGCTCCTCTTTAGATTGGGTTGGAAGATCATTTTAAGAAGCATAATCAGGGAACTGTCCTTATTGATGCTTCCTCCTTCTTTTCCACGGCTTGCATTTCAAAAAGCATAAATCAACAAAATCCACACAATTTTATTTTTGCATGGCTTTCTTGCAGTAAAATTATTTGTTGTACCTCCTAATGCAAGCTAAATCATGCCATTTTTAGATAGTACAGGGATTCAGCAAAGATGAGCAGGAAAATATCAGTGGCAAAATCTACGGTGGCTGCTTTTTTAAGTAGTCTGTGTGTTCTTTAACAGACTAGAGTATCTGGTTTATGATGGTGGATTTTTATAGGTGATACTTTTTCAGGAAAACAAGTTTAGGGGGATTTGCTAACTGAGCAACTGTGCTTGACCACCTGTGCAGTCTTATTTGGGGGAAAACTCTAAAAAACATTTTTTTGGGTGCGAAGGGGCTTTAAAGAGACTTGTGAATTCATCCTTTTTCATTCATTCATTTTTCATAAGGCACTTTGTCACATCCTTGAATAAGAGAACTGAATCAGAATATAACTCCTCTGTTAACTTGTACCACTGACACAGAACATTTCAGCAGGAATAATCAGAACAAGGGCTATTCACCAGTAAAATCTGCAGTATCAGACCCCTGAGTTTATTTTGTTCCATCATGAGACATGGTGATATTTATCCATTGGTTTACATTAAGGTCTCAGAATTACTGCTCATCTGTAAGAATTCCTGCTGAAAAAAATACTATCATACCTTTTACTACGTATCTTCCTGATGTACAAAGTGATACATGGAATACCTGTGGATTCAAAGTTGCATTTTATTTAAGAGGGAAACTGAAGAAACAATCAAGCCGAAGTCACTACTTAAACATCTTATGCAGAATAGTTTAGAGTGAATAATCATTTCTGAAAAAAAAACCCAAACAAATCACATTTTATAAGGCTGATTGCTTTAAAATATATTATAAGGGTTAAAAATTAACATTTATCAGAGTCTGGTTTTAGTTTTTCTAAACTGATTTAAATGACCAATGAAGTCTTAACTGAAATCATACTGTCAGATCCATTAAAATAAGTCTTTGCCAAGCAAAATAGGATGAATTTCAAAACATCTGTTGTCAGAAAGGTGCTATGGGATTTTGACAAATAAACCTTGTGTAAATGATACAGAGTGTCACAAGAGCATCGTGAAAAATGAGCTAATCGAGATGTGACAAACCATCTGTAGCATTCTCATACAATTCAATGGAAGAATAGAAGCATATGTAAAATATTATTTATGTAGAGTAGTAAAAGCTAAATTGTTTTTCTTGGAATAAAAAGTGTTGTGCTTTGTACTTACATATGAAAAATAATTGTCATCCCATCTTTGAAATAGTCAGGCAGCAAAAACTAGTGATGCAGCTTTTTAAATTGAAAATAGACATTTACTCTAGCACATACATGTATGAGTGAATTAGGTAAATAGATATACACAATATATGAACGCATACCAACATGTTAGCAAACTTTGAAAAAATATTCTTTATTTTTAAATTCTTCTTTTAAAATGCCTGTTAGTATTGTTCTTGTTCAGTGGGATTTATCTGAGAAAAAAAATGAAGTTATTATGAATACATAAAATGCTCCAATCATGTGTATACCATGATGATTTTTTTTTTTCTGTCATTCTGACAAATTCTCTGTTCATGGTCCTTCCTTTAGGAGCATACTAAAATATCAACAGAAGTATGCTATGGGAGACTAACATTTAGGAATGGTAGCATTAAAAATACGTCCAGGAGCTCACTCAGAATAAAGAGTAATATTTGTATTTACTTATATATTTGCTCTAATGATAGATGCTGTGGTAGTTTTAAACAGCCTTTCTAAGACTTTGATTAATGAATTAAACTGCCAAAGTGATTTCTGTGGGAGACTTGTTTGCTAATCTACTGAGTGGATGAAACCATTTTCATTTACTGGACATATTTGATTCATATTGTTTAGCATTATGATATTTCAAATTTATTTAATTTTGATTTTATTCTATCTTTCATCTGATGATCAAATCCCTGTCATTAATTTCTGAATAACTGTGAAGCCAAGATCTTGCCTATCTGATGCCAGACATCAACCGATTTTGAGTCATCCTCTCCTGCATCAGAGGTTGTTTGGCTATAACAGTTTAATTTATGTTAATATAATCACAAATGGGAGAATTGACAGACGATATTTTGTTTTCATGTAAAATAACCTTATCTAACCTGGGGCTACCCAATAAAAAGAAGAAAATAAATGTCACTTCACCTCATGCACTACAAAGTGCAGAGATTAAAACATATGCTTGTCACTAGTGCAAATTCAAACTTCTTAGCCTGCATTTTCATCTACATATCTAGCTGCTTTGCTAATCTGAAAAATCTTCATTTGGTTAATTAGATCCCTTGAGAGTATTCTACTTTAAAATACTCAACATTTAAATGTATTAAAAACCAAGTGTGATGTTTACTGTTTCTGTGTGCTAATACCACATTAATACTTCTAAATTTATACATAGAGTGTATGAATTTTGGGATGGCTTGGCCCCTGATTTCATACATTAATATTTATAAGAAAGAGACACCTAGGGAACATGTTCAGAAAATGCACTGATTAGATTTTACTGCGTCTACAAAGGTAATTTAATTCTCCGAAGAAAGCATTTTTGGAAAATTCATCAGTAGATCAGCTAATGTTTTTTGGCAGATGTGGGAGTGGCCCATAATCTCAGATATGAGATAATTCCCAATATACAGTGCCCTAAGTAGTTTCTAGTTCTCCCACTTGTGGAATGAAGTGGAACTGAAACAGAGACCTGTGAATGTGAGTGTACCATGACTTGTTCCCCAAAGTTTAAGAAACTGCATCAACTCCCACCAGTTGGCTCCAGCTCTGGATGATCTGCCTTGCTCAAAGTTTCAGCAGGCCAAAACATGTGTCTGTGCTTTCCTGTGTGACTGTCCTCAGAATTAATTCTTCTTGCTGGTTCACTAAAGTTCACTGCTCCTGCACTGTCTATTTTTCAGGGTGTTGAACTGATGTTGCTTGTTTTTTGTTATTTTTCTTCAAATGAAATTGATTAACCCACAACCCTATTGGAACTATAAACACAATCTTAACAGTGTGTAGAAGAAATCATTACTTTTTCCTTCATTGCTGTTAACCTGTTCAAAGGACTGCATGATAATCACAAACTCAAACTGTGTAAATATACTACATTTCATGTAAAATATTCTAAGCATTTAAAAAAAATAATGTTGAGAACATGACTTTCTAGTCTCAGTCTCAAGCTTTCTTTCCCATGCATGCAGCATTTCACAGAAACCCTGTGCTTGCTAAACGAAGTTTTTAAAAGAAATGCAGTAATGGTTGGGATGAAATTCTTATTCTCAACTGGTATTGGTGGCTCTAAAAGTGATGAATGAGTTAGCTTTGAGAGCAAATGGGAAAAAATAGCTTGAAAATGGTAACATAATTTTAGGGACTATTGATTTTTAGAAATATCTCAAACAGGGGTGATAGAATAGTGGGCATTTAATGTACAGGTATTGCTGTAGCAGTGTAATTTCAGAATATATCCCATATACTGACATCGCTTTTGAATGTCTTCACTTAGTAATTGGCGATTTAACTCTTCATTAAAAAATGAACTCTTCAAGCTTGAGTGATCTTCTGGATCTCTAAAGTTCAGGCAGTTTTGGTCCACATAAAGTCTTGTAAGGTGTATTGTATCTATTAAGTGTATTGTAGAACTCAATTATCTGATTATTATAGATATTAGGGGAGATTGCAGTACAGGTGGTTTCTGATTCATGGTGATGTACCCGTAGAAAAGTTACAGGTGAGGTTAGGTTTCTATACTGTATTTAAAGGCAGAATCCTGTCTTTAAACAATATATAATCTGTTAGCAGATAGATTACCAGTATTTTAACAGTAATTTGGTTGATGTTTCAGGCTCTGATTTGAATCAAACAAAACCCAGAACTCAAAATTTGTTTTGAATGATGAGTTTTCAAGTCATTAGCTTATAATGAGAAGTAATAAATTTCAATATGGAGATAACACTCAGAAAGTTTATTACAGAACATTTTTCTGTTGCAGTCTTTTGATTTAGACTCTAAGCATAGTTTTGAAGATACACAGCTGTGGATCTCCATTTTTTGTAGTGAGTAAACAGAGGTCTGTCTTACTTGGTCATATGTAAGCTCCTTTCTGCCTTAGACAAGTATTGAAGTTAGTGATAGACAGGAAGATGTACTCCTGGCCTGTGCTCTTACTGTGCCATCAGCTTTTTCTGAAACCCTTTGAAACTGGCACGATTTTGTTCTCAAGAGTTATTATTATTATTATTATTATTTCCTCAGATCTTATGCTCTGCCATACACTGAGCAGTGTGAAAATAGAAAGAGTATTCCTATTCCATGGTAGAAAAGGATGAGAACATTAGTAAAGCTTTAAATTTCTTTTATTGTGATCAAAAATGAGCAACCTGCTTTCATTACATTGCAGATGGTAACATTTCGGTACTTTAGGGGTCTAGTTTGTCATTTCAATTATATAAATAAGATAACCTGCTGAGGTCCAGTGTAGATCTTCCAGTTAATTTTCCTATGGGACTGAAAATTAAAGAACATATGCTTTCCTGGCGCTAAGGAAGAACCTGGATGCTTTTGATGCCAGGATTTGGGAGTATAATTTTTGCATTAAGTTACAGATGTGCAGGAGTAGAGTCCAGGGCTACCAAGATCTGATTATATGTTATAAACTACAGCTGTTTTCAGCAATAGGTAACATTATCTAAATTTATATTTTGGTAAATAAATATATAAACAAAGAAAATGGAGAATTTTTATAATTCAAAGGAAAGCTAGTATAAGATTGGATGGATTAAATGGTAAAAGCTTGATATAAAATTTGGATAGATGGACTGTGTTGAAAAAAAATTACAAAGAAACCTTGTTCCTACAAGGTTTTCAGAATTTTGTAAAATGGTGAGTAGAAGCTAATAAGCATGATATTGGCTGTTCAGTCAGATTTTCATAAATGAATCTAGAGAAAGTTGACTGAAATTGGAATGTGAAGAATATCCTTTTCCTGTGATATTAATTATAATCCCTAGGATGTAACTAAATTAAACAATTCAATTACATCTGTGGTCTTGATTCTAATCCCTTACCCAGGTGTAGAACTTTTGAAAGGCATTGGGGTTACTGTGCTATAAAACTACTGTACATTTAACCATGATTGGATAACTGATTGGGAGTAATCAGCAAAAATAAATGATTGAATTCAGCATTTTTAAAAAATATTAAATCAAGAATTTGTTTCATGTAGGAAGAATTGAGCTTTATGAAACACAAGTACACAACCTGTTCTCTCTGGAGAAGTTAATGTAAAAATTTAAAAATAAAAACACCATCATTTACTATAATTTCCATCTCAAAGCCTGCCTTTTCTACTTTATTTTGCAAATTCCAAGATGTATCCAAGTTACTAAATGTAGCCTCTCCTCCTTTAGTACTGTGAAGAAAGTATGTAGTTTTAGTTGTTAAATTATTTTCAGTGCTTTTTTTAGAAAAATACCAAAGAAAGGGAAAGAGAAGGAAGGAAGGAAGGAAGGAAGGAAGGAAGGAAGGAAGGAAGGAAGGAAGGTAGGAAGGAAGGAAGGAAGGAAGGGAAGAAATTAGTTTAAAATTATTCTGCATTTTTAATGGTTCTTTTTTCAGGTATATATGAGGGGAATTTCAAGTCCCAATGAAAAGGGACTTTTCGAGCCTCAAGGCATTTTTATTACTGAATTTCAAAGTCACTCAGCATGCAGCAGATATGTCAGGCTTAAGAAAAGGTCAGCAGGTTTCTTTGCAGTGAAGATTCTTGTGAAACTAAGAGCCTAGAGGTGGGAGCTGGAACCAGGGTCTCCCTTAATGCAATAATGTGTTATAGGTATTTCTTATTTGGTTTTGATGAGAATTTGCACTCCCTGAGTAGTAGAAAGAGACTTCCTTACTTACCATTTAAAACTAGAGCTATGGCTGGGGTTTTTTTAGTAAACTTACTATGCTTTTGTTTTAGGATTTTCTGTAGTGTGAGAGAGGGTTTTCTGTGAAAGGTAACTATTTACTTCAGACTTCTGTGATCATAGGTACTAAATTTATGGCTTATATATACCTACATATGTAAAAGCATTACATATATGTAATGCTTAGATTATGATAATGCTCTTTTTTTAAAGTATGTTCTATAAAGAACCAAGTGAAGTCTATTTCACTATGATTCTTATGATTTCTTTCCAAATCTGCAGCAGAGTTTTTCATACAACAGCAGACTTAACTTTTGTGCTTAAAATGGTGTGTGTGAAACTTATTGGCAATTAATAAAGAACAGTGTGTTTACTAGAATATAAAGTAAATAGTTGTTTACATTTGGTTTTGGTTTAATCCTTGATTATTTCTTCTTTGCTTTGGTTTTAGGAACAATCTTATAACAAACTGGTATGTTCAGAAATGTGGGGAAGTAAGAACTTTTTCCAGCCACTCTGCCTTGTACCACTGTATTTCATGGATTATAATAACTGTTCCAAAATCTTTCAGCACTTACTGAGTGTTTAGTTGTTCACACACTTACTGCTTTATGCATTGTGAATATTCCAGCTTGAGCAGATGCTCCTCTAATTTTCATCTACGTAGTTTATGTATAACTGGGACTTGGATTCCTCTACCTTAATTAGTGGTTTGTATCTCTTCATATGAAATTCTGATAGGTTCAAAAATTTGCCACTGTAATTTGTATACCAGCGACTATTAAATAAATGAACTCTTAAACTTCTTGCTCTATTTTCTTCTTTCACTCTTCTCGCTGTGTAATCAGAACAGTTCCTTGTATGTAATCAAAACAAATATACATGAAATGTGTAATATTTTGTCGCAAACAGCATTTTAAACTGTATGATTAAAGCCAACAAAAATAAGACTCCATCAACTATTGAATCTCTTTCTATGGCCCTAGAAAGAAACTTGCATGGTAGGAAGAGCTTTGCTACAGTAAATTTTAGCAAGTCTCCCTTTGTGTCCAGAGCAAGTTTTGTCTTATCAGAGGTCTGGTCAGGCTTGAACCTGGAAGCAGAGCTGTGGCATCAGTCCTGAGGATTAGCCAGGCTTGCCCTCAGGAAAGTAGGGGCATGATTACAGGATGAAGACCTAAGTATGGTTGTGTAAGGACACACAATAAATTAATAATGGATTCCTCCCACTAGTAGCTCGTTTTCATTATCTTATCAATTATCTGGGATCATGACTGTGCCAAGAAGTAGGAATGATTATAAAATGGCACAGGATACCTCAGAATTTTTTAATAGAAAACTATTCCTGGGGCTGAAAAATCGAGAGATTGATCCCTGCTGATATAGGTAATGTGAAGAAAAGTAAATTTTTGCTTCTAGCAAGTGATATTGAACTTATCTGGTGTATGTTTTAAGGATTTGAAAATTTATATGTTCCTCCTGAAGTACTAATTAGAAAATTATTGATAGAGAACAATATACGTTGTCGTCATCATCATCAATCATCATCATCATCATTTCTCATTACCAAGCAAGTGATTTTTTTTAATCTGAACACTTTTAATCCTTCTTTGGATCTTACTTTGGATTTACCTTCTTTGAATCCTACTTTGGATAATCAAGTTTTGCATTTATCACAAACTCCAAACGGAGACTGGTGCACATATTACTTATACATCTTTTACAAAAATTAAAAAATGAAGACCATAGTCTTAACCTCCTTATTAACATGGGTTGGGCTCGCTTCAAATAAGTCTGAATTCTGACAACAGTTTTTTTGCTTATCTTTTTTTATGTTTCCCTATGAAGATGGTTTTGTGCAGAGATTAGTGTGGCTGAACTCTTCAAGGCATTAGATTGATAAATCCAACTTCATTATTGCTTCCACTTATGCTTTAGTTTTCTGACAAAGGAGAAATATCTGTCATTCTAGTTTATGTATCCACAGGCTTTTGCTAAAACAAATGAGAAACCTGATTCCATGGAGCATCAGTAATGACTTTTTGAGGCAATATTTAAGGAAAAAGATATAAAACTGTTTTAATTTCAGCTCTCACGTCAGATGTCCTCAAATTTGCAATTTATGTACAACTAAGAACTGTAGCTTTTTAGCACTTTGGTAGATGTAAATTAATTCATTAAATTCTGTTATCTAAGTTGCTAAACAACTGCGAGGTTGTGATGTTACTACCCTAAAACCAGATCTTTTGATGTAATGCACGTGATTTGGGGAATCTTTGCAAAGTTATTATGTACTGCTCTGTATAACAAATATTCTGTTGCAAGTTCTGTGTAAAATAAGAAACAAAAATGCATGTAAATAAATCAAAATTAGTGGACGGCTCAGATTTATATACATTTTGGCACTTTGAAAACCCTGAATGCTACTAATAAGCAGCCATCTTTCTTTGGAAACAGTGAGTATTGCTGTAGAGATAAGATAATTGAATACAAACGACAGAAAGGAAGAAAAAAGAAATCATTCCCATTAGCCATACTCTCTAGGTCTCTATTTTAGAAAAGTATACCAGCACTCTCAAATTTTTTTTCTTTCAAAAGTGTGTTTCTGTTAACAAGAGAGAAACAGACTCATCAGGTGTTCATGAAGTTAAAAGTTACAGAAATCAGTGCAGGTTAAGCCTGAATAATCTTGTCGTAATTAAACTAAGGTATGAATAGTTATTTGTATCTCATTGTTGTGATAACAAAGTGCTTGGATCAAGCCAATAGCCATCGCAGGGACACTTATAATATTCAGTATGATTCAATCAATCAATCATCATCCTGTTTAGCAGTGGTTTATGCAAACATAATCGTTGAAATTAACTGGTGCTGTAAGCAAACAGTTCTGTTAAATTACTGGGGTATATTTTTAGGTCAGTGGATGTCAGTGAACAGGTTGTGTTCAAAATTTGTCAGGGATAAACAGTCAACAATTCAGGATCTGAGTTACTAAAACTCTCCACTTTCAGAGCTTAAGTAATAGCAGCTAAAAATGGTTTAAGCCGCTTCAGTGGCAAAAGTGTGAAGACCATTGTGAATCTCATCTTAAAAATTGTTTATGCATAGAGGTTCTTAACTATAACTTTGTCAGATCGTTACCAACTTCACACAGTATTGTTATTTTGGTTTTCACAGTTTGCGTTTGTTTCAAATATAGGGAGGGATGCAAGGAAGATCAGCCTGTTTTCTACTCTTTGCTGAGTGTTTAGGTGTAAGTAGTACAAGGGTTGAAGACAAGTAGTTGTGGGGATGAACTGGTGGCAATTGCTGATGATGTTTTTACAAAAAAATCAACTGAAAATTTTGGCTAAATTTTCAGAAGTTTCAATCATGTTAAGGTGTGGAAAGAGAAAGTTAAATGCACCTGAGCAGCCTGGCTAGAGATATGAGTACTTGTAGATTAAACAGACTTGTAAAGACAAGATAATTTTTAGGGTTTTTTATTATTTCTATCCTAGTATTAGCATCCATCTGGGACATAATACGAGTTGTTTGAAGCACTCTCTTTGAAATGAATGAAATTTGAATATAAGTCTGATAACTTCAGAACTTTAGTCCCTAGTTATAGTAGGGATACCAGCTACAGTTGGAGCCTGAAGCAGCAAAAATGTTTTGCTTCCTTCTAGGTATTTTTGTTGCAATCGATTGTATCAAGGATGACCCAAAGTAAAACATACATGATCTGATGTATAAACAATCTTTAACTATTTGCTACATATTTTTTTTCTATTTTATTTAGTTTTTGCTTGTGCAATATTTTATATACATAATGGTGTTTGTTCCAACTGGTTTCCAGATAGATGTGTGCAATTACATAGGAACAATTTAGGTGTTTGCTGCTGATTTTCCAGAGCTGTTCAGATGTGACACCACAGGACTAATGGCACAACTCACATCCTGAGTGCAATAGATTGTGGCGTACCGAGTTCTTTTTCAGGGATATGTCATAGCTGTGTAGGAAGTGAAAAAATGTTTCTTCACTTCTGCCATAATATCAGCAATGTCTTGCACAGTGGCTTTAGTATGTTGACAGCTCTGGGAGTCCTGAGTGCCTCCATTTGGTTATAAGGTTGAATTTTTATCTCTGAGAAGGCATTTTTCTTTTTTTAAAAATTTTTTGTAAGTAACATGAAAATTACAGTTTTGGACTCTACTGGCTACTGCCATGGAAACAGAAAAGTGTCTTTAGTGGAAAACTATTGAAATACCAGTACTGAAATACCTGCCATTTTTGTATTCTTTGCTGAGCTTTGAGAGGATATTTTCATGATGAATTGGACCTTGGTCTTTCTGTACACTGGATGCAGTTGGGCTTGTCACATTTTGAGTGTATGGCTAGTTATGTTTATTCTTCTCTCTTTGCAAGGAGGCATTGGATCAGTGTTTTGTAAACTAGTATGAGGCAATTCATCAGTGAGCTGATTCTGAGTGGTGCTAGTTTTTCTGTTAATATACACTTGTATCTAAGCTTTTGTTTAGGGGAAGATGAAAAAATTGAATAGGTTTTCATAATTTGGGTCATGCAGGCTGTATTTAGAGCAAGATATAAATTTTCCTATATGCATTCCTGCAGAAGAAGAAGAGACATGAATTTCTATAGCTCTGAAAGCCCTCTGCCACCATCTCTGCCTGTAAACTTCAAAAGAGATGCTTTTGAAAGAGAACAGGGTTTTTTTTCCAACCATCCCAACATGCAGTTGCATAGTCCTGCCATTCAGAATCACAAGGATTGTGTTGCCACCCTTCTTCATTGCGAAGATAAGGCTGAAATAAGGTTTGCCATGAAGCTGTTGCTCAGTCATTAAGGTAAAATCAATCAGCACTGGATCTCACATCTTGTTTCAATGGGAGAAGTGAAATAGATACCCTAGAGCTTATACACCACTTGGTTAACGATGTGCCCTCAAATTAAATTAGAAAAAAACAGTAATAGGGAAGAAGTTATTTTGACTATCCTAGCAATAGGATGGAGCTGCAGATGCATAACAAATGCAGATGGGTTATGCTATTAAATGTTAGGGTTGCTCTGGGTATTTATGTGACTGCTGGGGCAAGTAGTTAAGGTGGTAATGTTGCTTTGATGAACACTTGGACCCTTGAGTAGAAGAACATGACACTCTGATGTAGACAAGTCCATAGTTATTGTTCTCTATACTCTGACAAAGCTCAGACCACTGGAAGGCCTGATGTCTTAGGTCCATACCTTGAGACTACTCAAAACCCAAAACTAGAGTAGTAGTTTTTTGGGTTTTTTTTGGTCTGCTCCCTAAGAAGCTCCAAACAGAAGGACATAGTGTATTGGAAACTACTCTGGCTGCTGAAAAGCTTCAGCTTAAAAATCAGAGTAGTAGCAATACCAACAACTTATTAAACAAAGCTGTTCATAAAATGACTGTACTGTCATCTGGGAAAGCAAACTGACATTTAGGTTTGTGGAGTTTTTCACTGTGAAGCATGCTGTATTTTCTATTTTGTCAGAACTGCATTTCCAGTCAAAGCCTGTTTTGACAGACACATCCTAACTTACCATATTGGTAAAACACCTGATTATCCAAGGGCGGGGGAAGGAATGGGGGGAAAACTCAAACAAATGAGTTATTCATATCTCGTTCCATCTGAAAAACTATGGCGGATATACCAGACTTATTCAAAGAGTAGTTTATATGAATTATTCAGGCTTTAACTTTTATTTCATTGGTTCTGTAATGCCTCATATCTGCCATGATCCTGCAGTTTTCATGCATTAAAACACAACAGGGGGAGTAACAGTTGGTTTGTGATGACCAACTGCCTGACAGCAATTATGTAATTTCAGTCAGTGGAGTGGGGTTGACAGCAAAGTCATGCTGTACTATGGCTGAACTTCAGGCCTGTCCCTCTATCCTCAGTATATTTCACTGAACTTACTTTTCTTAAATCTTTCTATTACTAAAATAGGCAGATAGATGGAACTAGTTTCAGTTCTGTAAAGAGAAAATTAAATATAACCAGTTTTTTCTGGAACTCCAATTTTGGAATCTGCTAATGACCACAACCAACTTTTGTACGGGTATTGATAAACAAAATCAGAGATTTTTATTCCATTTCACTACTTTCTGTATGCTCAGAAGTTCTAGAAATCTTTCAAGACTGAGTTTTTCATTTTAGCACATGAAGCTTCAGAAATTGCTCCTCCTTCTGAGTTCACCACTGCAACTAGCAAGCAAGACTGTGAGACCAGACAAGTAGTTCTGGAAGTAGCAGATATATGAATCAAAAATATATATTCATTTATGTTAATGTCCACTTTGAATATAAGGAAAGATACTTGTGGATTCATTAAACTAGTGTGGCCTATTAGAAATAAATGCTGTAAGGTTTCATTTGAATGGAAGCTTTAAAGAAACCAACCCCCTTATCACCCCTCCCCCAGAACCAAAACAAGGATCAAGCTGTTATTTGTCTCATAAATAATCAGAATTGATTTAAAATGTAACTCAAATTGTTCTGTTGATACAAGTTTTACGGGGTGTTTACTAAAATGAGTCAGGTTTAACATCTAGACAGGTTTCATTACATGGCATTGGTCTTCTAGCTTGAATTCTTAGAGGAGCTGTATTATCAAATATAAGCAAATCTGCCCAACTTCAGATACAGAAGCACAGCAACATGTGTGGTCTAACATCAAGAGCTGTGTAGGTTAGAAAGTTCCAGTCATCATTCTAGAGAAGCAGAGATATGTATGGCACTTGGTGTAGCAGACTGAGTTAAGAGAATGTTTTAAGAAATTAGCTTCGTTTATCTAGGCTTTATTTTTAGCAGACAAACATAAGCTTTGTAAGGGTTTGTGCTTTCACATGATGACAAAGGAGTCATGACAGTGGTAATTCACCTGTGCTAGAGGGGGCAGAATGTGCACATGAGTTTGTGCTAATTTTAAGATTGTCTATTGCTGTTGTAGCAGTAATGAAACTCTGCCCTAATGAATATGAGATCTGGGTAATTTATTTTGTGACTTCTTCATGTGACCTTCTGTTGCGCTATGTTTAGTTTTGCATTTTGCTTTGTTTTTTATGCTTGTAACTATAAGTGCTTTAAAAAAAACAAAAATGAAGCAGTTCTTTAGGACTGTATATCACCATCAAGGAAAGGAGAAAAGAATTAACCAAATATTTTATGGTGAGCATGTAAAGTGAAATTGTCACACATGATTCCCCTTCCTAGGTATATGAGCTACATTTTTTTTTCTGACCTTCTGGTAGAGGTTGTCGGACTGATATTTTGATTTTGCCTGAAACTGTTTTGCTGGTCTGTCAGATTTGGCCAAATGCCAAGCTTCCATCAAAACAGGGTAGCTTTGTTAAAATTTCTTCTGGAAAACAGTCTTAAGGGTCGAGAATTATTTGTTTTTAAACCCCAGGGCATAAAAAGCAGCTCTGCAGCTCAAGCACTTTTCTACTACGTGGACATTTCAAGTCTTGAGTTCCTACTCACTTTGATTCAGATAAAAAGCCTTTAACCCTAGCCTGCATTGGTTGCCAGGCTGATAGTTATTCCTGTGTGAGTAACCCTGGAAATGTTTTTCCTTTCCTTTTAATTTTATTTTTTTTTTTTTGACGAAGAAACCTTTATTCTGGGCTTTATCCTAAAAAAGTATTTCACAATGGGAACATTATTGTCTGCTTACTTCTGTATGGAAAGCTTTTTCAAAATAAACTGACATAGTCAGATAACAGGTGGCTGGTGATTATTATAAATGCCAGGACATTATCAGAGAGGGTCTGGTGGAGGAATGGTAGTTGTAGGCCGATAAAGCAAAAAAGAGTCACTTCAATGTCTTAGAACCATTGCTCTGTTAAACAGAGACATAAACTTTAACCTTCTTGAGGCTGGTTTTATGCATTTTTCCACACCCATATGCTGATTTTAGACACCAGTTGACTAATACAGGTGGCACATGTACACTATTGGTACCTGCACACTATGAATGGGAGCTAGATCTTTATGCAGAATGCTTTTTGCTGTTGAAGGATCTCATAAACTTGTTTCTTCAAGGGACTGCATAAGACAGGTGTTAAGAAGGATAGGGAAATAATTTAACTTCTGGAATGCTGTGGGTGTGTGTCACAAAGGCAGAGGGGCTGTGCCCCTTCAGGTCTTTCAGGGAAGGTTTAACCATTACCACATATTTGTGTAGACTTCTGACTTTAAGGTAGTCACTTTGAATTCTTTGGAGAGAAACACAGTTACTGAGCACCTTTTCCTGTTCTTCCTGCTAGGAAATAATTTCCTGTTAAGTCCAGTTTTGAAAAATTTCTGCCTTAAGGATGGCATTTCAAAGGATTTCCATATTGGCTGGATTCAGATGACTCACACCTTTTCTTAGACAAGTTTCTTTGCAATCATCATTGTTACATCATTGATTATTTGTTGTGGTCATTTACCATTGAATCTGAATGTTCTTCTACCATATTTTGATTCTGCTGAAGTTCCAGGAAAAACAAAGAATGTTTTCCAATCAGCAAAAAAGTGGCCATAGATCTACTCTAGACCCTTGGGGTTAGGTTCACCTGATTGAAAGAAAATTCTTGCTATGTAGATACCAAAACTTGGCCACCTTATAGGTTCATGACTTGAATGACATGCAATTAACTAAAAATATTTATTTCTAGGGAGTAATTCATGGTCCCCCTAAAATAGATGGGTCCAGTTGCTGTGAAGGGAGCGAAGGAGGACTGCATCAGATGTATGCTCTAGAAGTCCTAATGACTCTAGTCATAGAGTCTGCTCTAGAAGTAGGCTGTTTCTGGTTCCTGAGATGCTGCACAGCAGGCCTGAGGAGAGCTGACACCCACAGTAGCACTGTAGGTCCCAAAAAAAAGCTCTCTGCCTCTTTACAGCTTCCCAGTTTCCAGTGCCTGGACAGACAGCAGGCTGCCTGATGGAGTTGGGAGCCTGAAACTTTGGGAGCCTTCCCTCACAGTGTGGTGGCAGCTTAACTTCCCAGAATGTCCTGCTCTCAGCAGAGCTGAGGAGAAAACTGGATTCTTCTCTCACAGAGAAGTCAGATTTCTAAAGAATAAGGGGTATTTTAGGGTGCAATAAATATATTTTGAAATCTAAAATTTTGTACCATTTACCCTTCCATTTGTATCATCCAAAATATTCTGATTACCTTAATTATAGCTCTTGTCAATAAAATTTATTGTCTTTGATCATGCCTGGAATATAGACATTTCTGTGATAGAAACCTGAAGCATTTAGTAGTGTTTGGTTATTAGGAGATTTTGAGAACTTCAACATTTCAGATTTTTGCTGTTGTCCCAACAATATATAAAGTAATTTCCATACTAATTTCTAATTTAATCAGCTCTAAATTTAGGTTGCCCAGAAAAATTGTGGATGCCCCATCCCTGGCAGTGTTCAAGACCAGGTTGGATGGGGTTTTGGGCTACCTGGTGTAGTGGAAGGTGTCCCTGCCCATGGCAGTGGGATTGGAACTGCATGATTGTAACGGTTTAAATTCCTTTCTGACCCAAGCCATTCCATGATTTTATGAAATGTCTCAGGACTTTTAGAAAATTCTTACAGCTATTTATGGTTTACAAAAACTGCCATTAAAATAATTTATGACTTTTTAGAGGAGGTAATTCCACTGAGAAATTATGTATTCTGAACAACACATATCCAGTAGTAACATGAATTAACCAAAACATAATTTTAAAAGCAAATTATTTGATTTGGAATTGTTTGGAAACTGTTGACAAGGGTTTCTTTTTATTTTTTTCCCCCTTCCAGTTGCATTCATCAGTAGATGACATTTAGCTACACAGACAAGAGGCTTCTAATAAATGATGTCTATTTGCACTGACATATTTTTATTTTATGAAGAGTGGCAAGCCTTTTCCCCTTCACTTCCCCCACTTTAAATTCCTCCTTTAAAATCCTTCCGTTTGCCTCAAGAGCGGGATTAATACTGCTTTACAGAAACAAACACACTCAATCAATGTATGACTCGGGGCCTCTGACATGCTTGTAAATAGTGCTTTCTGTCTACCCAGTTATTAATTGTGTCTTTTCCAGTCCTATTAAGTCCTTCTGTATAGCTGGGCAGAGACATCTACATACTGGACTAAGATGTAGAAAACCACATTTGTATTGCTGCTCTGGACAAACTGTTCGTCCTCTTCATTCTTCTATTGTGTTGTCTGTTAAGTGGGGGTGATGCTTATCCCTTTGTTTAGGAACAGCCTGGAAATCTTCTGGCAGCAGGGTCTTTTTACTATGACTTTAAAATATGAGGCCAGTGCTTATCCTCTTCCAGGAACCTGCCCCTGTGCTCTGGACCAGCCCAGTCCCCCCCAGAGTGGAGCCTGACCCACACTCCTCTCCTGATTGAGACCTTTCTGCTTTGCCCACGGGACCATTCCCACTTTCTTCATGCTGCTGGAGTCCAGTATAACATATTGACCAGAGTCTACAGAATGTTTTAATCAACAGGACACATTAAAAATCCTGTAGATACTACAGGTTTTTTAACCTAAATATAATGGAGGCAGCCTTTCTTTGAACTTGAACAATAATGTCAATGAATAACTCTATGGCCTTTAAAATATATATTTCAAAATATTCAAAGCTAACCATGTTCTGAAATTAAAGAATGCTAAGTAGAAATGCAGAGGCAACTTCTGAGGCAGTTTTAGGAAGCAATTAAAAACTAGCTTTTGGTTTTCTTTGCATTAGAGCTGGACATCTGGAGCTTTCAGGAGGCAGCCACGAAAATTCAGTGGAAGACACTTGTCCTCTCTCAATGCATGACACTTTCCAAGTGAGAGGGTATAGGTTCTACTCTTATGAAAATCTGAATCTGGTGGTAATACTCTGCTTCCTTGGTGTCTCTGTGTTTCCAAATTGGGCATATACCTATGACAAGTTCTTTAGATTTCAGGTCCTTTCATATACATCAGAACTAGGCTGAAGCCAGAAGCCTCAAAATCAATCCCTTTAGCTCAGGTGAAAAAGATTTGTGTGCCTCTGCTTTAGATAGATTATTTGGTAAGACACGACTGTGTTTAAGGGTTATTTGCAAACTTGTTGATTCCTAAATGTAGAACTCAAAGCAACAAAAGGGTCTTCACAGACATGTGAGTTTAACCACGTTTCTCCTTGTAGGGAAAAGGTATGAACCTGGGAACAGTCTGGAGTGAAGCTTTTATTTTCAGATAGATATTTCACAATTTTGAATTTTTTTTCCCAATGTTCAAGCAGGGTTTTTTTTTTCCATATTGTCAATCACAATTTTATAATTTTAACTGTCTTTGACTGAACGAAATATTTAATTTGCTAGGCAACAAAGGATTTAAGCTCATAGTTAATGATGATTTTGTTTGTTTTGGTGGGACCAGGTGTGTTTTTCTGCAAAATACACAGTGAAAAATATGGCAGGTGGGTTTTGTGGCAGCATACAGCTGACAGTGCATTGGTCAGGGTCATGGGAGCTTTTACTTTCTCTTTCCCCTTTTCCTCCTCTTCCTTCTCTGGTAAACCCACACTTTGTATACAGGTAGAAATAATTCCCTAGAAACATGAAGTGTCACCCACTGATGAGTCTGCTGCCACAGATTTTAGTGAAGAACCTAATAAAGCACAATGAAGGCTAATCCTCACTTTGTGTAGAGAAAGGAGTTTGGTTTGTGTGTCAAATCTGAACAGTTGTGTTAGAGACTTCTGCTGTAATTGAGTTGAGAAACAGAGAACTATATCAAAGGTCCCTGAAAAACCAACAAGACTTCTGCTACAAAGCTTCATTGAAAGCTTAATTGAAAAGGAAGTAGATTAATTTCAGGTAGCTTTTTAAATTAGTAATGGCCTGTTTGTTTGTTTGTTTATTTTTCCTGACTGCACATGGGAGCTGGAAAAGCTTGAATTTATGTCCTGATAAAGAGTAGAAGTGCTAGGTGTTTCAGCTGTGCTAGGTTGCTCTTGCAGTGTATGTAAATCTGCAATGGAGATGTGATAGGATACTTAGGCACACAGCATTTCACCTCCAGTATTACAGGTGAAGCACCAGCAACACCTCTGCTTATGGTACAGAGGAGCAGTCCTTGGACTGCTCATTGGAGAGCCTGAGTAAGTGCATGTGATGTTTAGAAAATGAAAGCAGGACAGGCAGCTCAGGCCCTGCATTGGAAAGGCAAAGAAATCTCAAACACTCAGTTGAGGGCTGTCTTTAGGACATTATTACAGAGTAAAATTTGCAGCACTTGTTGCAACTGCTCATTGCTCTGGGCTGATAGCAGAGCTGTCATTGCAGCACCACCAGGCACAGGCAGAAGTTGCTGTGGAAGTCCCAGGGACAAATTTCCTACTTCTCAGTTTCTGTAATCTTTCAACTTCTAATAACATTTAAGTTGTCGGTATAATAAATGTGCAGGAAATATAAGAGATTTAAAGAGGGTTTAATATTAATACTCAGAAAATGTTGTAATTTCTTCTCTAGAAGCATACCTGTTGGGTCTCCTGAATGCTGGATCACATGGTTAGCACCTCTGTCTTGACTGGCTCTCACAAATTATTGCTGCAGTAGAAACACATGGATCTGGAGCATGAAAGTGCTTTTGATTTCTGTTTAAAACATGCTAGTTGAACTTGTATGTTCTGTAAAGTGGTTTTCAGGACAAGATTCAAATTGAAGGGTGGAGTGGAAGTCCTGGTGTGAGAAAAATCAGCAGCTGATAGTTGAGGATGCTAAGCAAGCTAGTTTAAATTTAGTTGTGCCCATATGGTTGCATTTTTGTAGTGTAGGTAGGTTTCCTAACACAACGTAAGAGTGAATGAGGAGCAGTCTGGGGCTGACCATGATTCTGGTCCAACAAGAATTCTCTGACAGGGCTGGATTTGAGTCTTGGGGTGGAAAGACTTGTCCAAACTGTGGAGAGCATTAGTGCCTCCAGAGTGTGAACAGGTCTGAAGAGCACATGATAGTTGTTTTGGGTGGATAAGTAAGCTCTCTTGGGTGTAGTTAATTCAGTGCATTTTTGGCCTGTCCTTCAAAATGAACTACCTGTTTCTCACTACTGCATCATGAAAGAGTTAAAAATCACTAGCTCAGGGGAAGATGTCCATACATGGTTAGAGGAATGTCACCTGTCACTTTATTGGGAGACACCAAGGAAGGAGGTCTGGAATTTGCCTTGTTTAGTATCTTGAAGCATAATTGGACATCTGTAAGAGATTAAGAGATGATGCCAGACTTGACAAGGAACGATGATGCTGTTGACTCTTTTAGCCAAGCAGACAGTGAAAGAAGGAGCCATAGCTATTGGAAGTGTTGTGGCTCAGCAGCCTCGAGGAGTATGCTTTGGTTTGGGGTTTTTTGTCAGTTTTGTATTACACATCTTGAGAGAAGATACACATTTGAAACTGCCATGGTTCTTCAGTCTGACTCACTGCTTTGCAAAATGCATGTGATGGCTGGAGGCTGATGAAGCTGCCAATGGGTTTGGCTCTTGGTGCTGATATACCTCTGTGATACAACCAGAAATTATAGACTGCATTGCATTTCCTGGTAGCTACAAGGTGAAATTTGTATATTCTGTTGAGTTCACAGCCTGAAGAGAATCTGTTTCTATGAATTTGTAAAGAATTACATATGTGACTGAAGGCAAATCTGGTTTATTTGTTTAAGCTAATCTATTTTGTTATTACAGTTAAGATGTGATTGGGCAGCAGGGTAGAGGGTTATCTTCTTATGTCCTTTTGAATAGTCAGCATTGTTGGACATGCACAGCTGGAAAACAATACCTGACCAAGAATAAAGCTGGGAAACAAGAAAGGAATGAGAGCACAGTAGGTAGGGAGTGAAAGAAAGGATTTGAGAAACAGTGGAAGGAAGGCCTGTAATCTGAACCTGTTCAGAAAATACGTGTGGCAGATGCATAGCCAGTTCTCCAGGAGGAGAGAGCTGCACTGGAGGCAAAGCAGGCTGAAAAAACACAGATCATGAAATCCCTGCAAAATTGCACAAGATAGGATGGGAGATTCCTTATCAAGCTCTTATTTTTTATTTCATTCTCAGGTTATATATTTTAAAGCTATGTGTTCTGGTTTGTGTTTTAATAAAATTTAGATTTAGAGACTGAAAGCTCTGTCAGTGTTTTTGAGGTAATTTTGGGCAGGTCATCATCCAAACATGAACCACATTTGAGCTCCTCCAAAACCTAGCAGATATTTTCAATCTTGTGATGCTTTATACAATACTTTCATTTTCTGTAGGTGGCAGTGAGTGTCTGGGTAGTCTCTACTGAGTCTCCACTATATTATCAAAAGATTCATAACTGGAAAGTTTACTCCTTATTAGTGAATAATCAAGTTGATCTGAACTGATTCTGCGCATTTTCTCATAGATGCTATGAGTATAATTCTGATTCTTTTCTGGTTAGTAGCTAAATATCTGGACTAAATAGTGTTTCCAAAACAGTTGGAGCAATCTAAGTGGGATAAATAGTTTGTTTTTGTTTTTGGGTTTTGTTTGTTTGGTTGGTTTTGTTTTGTTTTGTTTTTTATTTTTCCTCTAGGAGCATCAGGTAGAATAAATTGAATTTGCCAGTTTTAGCCATGCCTTTTTTTTCTTGCTAGAGTCAGTCTTCGGAAAAGAGAAGTTCCAGAGAAGGAAGCCTGTTTTAGCTGAAGTCCCTCAAAGTGGTTTTAGTTGAGTGACTGCCTGTTAGAGTTTCCCGTGATTGTCCTGTATCATTAGTGTCAAATTCTACTGATTTCCTTAAAGCCCAGATCCTGGGGTCATGTAACTTCATAATAATTTGTTCTTTCTGTATATTCCAAGTTTTCTTGGATAGCAGAGATGGGGAGAAGACAAAAAAGCCTTGAAGGTGTGGCCCAAAACCTCAAGCTCAAAAATAAGCAGAGAGTAGCTTCAGTGAAGAGGCATGGTTTTGTCACGCTGATGATAGAAGAAATTACTCTCTTATTCGGAACTCTAAAAGGTTCAGACTGTGTTCTTCAAGTGAAGGGGATTATTTTCTTGTCTCTGTTTGAAAATCAGTTTTCCAAGCTTCTACTCTTAGGATTTCTGAATTGTGTTTAATACCACAGATTATAAAGCCTTGCAATCTGCAGGCTGAATGGACTTTTCTCTTTCTCACAGGGAGAATTTGGGAAAAAATTATCTCAGGAAATCAAAGCAGCCAGGCATTGCTTCTCTTTCTGTCTCTCCATCTCACTGTATTCTCAGAAATAAAATGTGCAAGTGCTTGTGCGTATGGCAGAATAAAATAGACGAAAAATTCTGTTATTTCTTCCCTGGTTAAAGAGAATTCCCAGGTAATACTTAGTTACACTGTAAAAAAGAAAGAACTTAATATTTAGTATGACTTGCTATTTTCTGGTTCAAATAGTTCTTACTAATCCACTTTCAGTAACTCATGACATTTCTTTGGCATATAATTAAAAAAAAATAACTAAATGAAAAGAGCAGAAGACCCTCAATTATACTTTTTTTTGGTAATACTGCCTTGTTTTCACTTCTGTTGCTTTTAGTGGTGTTGGAGCTTATAAGTGAAAACAGCAACCCTTTGTGAAAGAGGAATGTAATGCTATTTAAAATGTTAAAAAATTGTTAATGACACTGTATGTGTAGTGATATTAAAAATTCTTTTGTAGCTCTTCTATAAGAATTAATGCCTGTGCATTCATGCTTTCCTAGACAAATAAATATTTTTCGAAGTAAATAAGGCATTGTATTCATACTAACAGCACAAACTTCCACTTGTCTGATGGAACCTCTGTAATCTTGCTTATACAGAAAAAATAATACTCTTAACTAATAACAAATATGGAAATATATTTATTTCCATTTCACAGTGGGATTATCGATTTCTCAATCAATTTTCCTTTGGATTCCTGCATCTTCAGTAATATTGCTTGTTCATGAAGAGGACTGAAATGCAATTTGCGCTTAATAGATCTCATTTTCCTGCAATATCTTTGTAAACAAATTTTGTCTTTGTAAACAGATCTGTTCAGACAATGCTGGTGAATGACATGGTTTGACAATGAGGATATATGTTAAAGCATAGAGATTAAATACTAATCCATAAAAATACATAATGTTCTACTAAGTAAAATTCTTACTTTTTTACTTTTTTAAGGGTTATAAATCAGCTTATTGATCCAAATTTTTCACAGTTAATGTTTTCCTGTCTGATATAAAGAAGAAATCCCTTTGTTTTGTACATTATTGAACACTAAATTGAAATGTAATTGTTTTATCAAAATCTTAATTTCCTTTTGGATGAGTTTTTTAATCTGAAACAAGTTTATTTATCTTTGATTACTATTTAATGCTTTTATTTTGTTATTAATAGGGAGTTTACATTTGTGCACTAAACTGGTAGTACTGATGGAAAAGGATAATTCCTGTTTCTTTTGGCTTTCTGATTTATATATTTAAACCTGCACAAATCTCAACTCAGTCTACTCAACTCAAAAAACTGTCATGTGGAAATGACAACCTGTGATTTTTGTAATTTTATAAAATGTAGTAATGTATCTGTGGTGGCAATAAAAAAATGAGACTGCTACAATAGGAGATATTTGAAATCTGCTGCACCTGAAACCAGGAAAGCTTTTAAGTTGTCCAGCTGTCGAAGAAAATTGAATCTGCTCTGCAATATGTCTCTGACACATCTTATGAAAAAAATCTTACGGGGAGTGGCTGAGGGAGCTGGGGGTGTTTAGCCTGCAGAAAAGGAGGCTCACGGGTGACCTTAGCAGTCTCTACAGCTGCCTGACAGGAGGCTGTACCCAGGTGGGGATCAGCCTCTTCTCCCAGGTGACAAGTGACAGGATGAGAGGAAATGGCCGCAAGTTGTGCCAGGGAAGGTTTAGGTTGGATATTAGAAAAAAAATTCTTCACTGGAAGGGTGAAAGCATTGAAATAGACTGCCCCAGGAAGTGGTGGAGTCACCATCCCTGGAGGTGTTTAAAAGACGTGTAGATGAGGCACTAAGGGACTCGGTGGTGGACTTGGCAGTGCCGGGTTAATGGTTGGACTTAAAATTTCAAGGTCTTTCCAAATTACATGATTCTATGATTCTATATTTTGCAATTTCTTATTATCCGTTCCTAACTAGGAAAAATCTTCTTTGTCACAGTACATTGGCAGTGCAATTTCTGTTTTTCTCCAATTTTTAGAGTAGTGGGTAAACTAAAATTTCTTGAATATAATATGTACGGCTTATTAAAATATTTCGAGCCACTGGCAAGAAAATAAAAGTAAATATAATACACTATGCTCTTGACAAGCATATTTCAGAAGTGATGGTTTTGCATATCTAAAAGTAGAGGGAGTACACTTTGTTTCATGGACTTTTATGTATTCTGGCAAGAATGAAATAAAGTTAATAACAAGTTAAATACCAGCCACTTGGTATTACAGAAGCCTCCTGAATATAACAATAGAAAATGGAATGTGGTGTAGGATTCAATACTTAGCATTAAAATTATCCTGTTAATTCTCTCTTCATTAACCATTACCATGATGACTTTGAATACTTGTAAAATAGGCTGTTTAGGCACTTTAAAATTTAGTTCTAAGTTAGTTGGTGAAAAAAATTGAAGCTGACTTCAGATATTTCATTGCTTAGTGATTCAGTATGCAAGGAGATAAGTAGTAAAGCTTGTAGAAATAAATGCAATGTTTATACATTGACTTCTAAAAATAGAAGTTATTTAGGAAGGGGAGTATCAAATTTATTCTTTTGTAAGTTAGGTGTTATGTGAAATATATTCAGTTAAATTTGCAAAGGTCATCTATGACCATTCTATTGTGCTTTCAGTTTTCAGTGACATCTTCAGAGAAATCTCATTCTTAAATCCCATTTATTTACTGATTCCAAGGGCAGTGCATTAGTCAAATTTTAGACATAGGATAAATGGTAATAGAAGCTGTCATGTTGTTGTGCTGTGGTATTTTTTGAGTGTGAGCAAAATTATATTTTGTGTTTGACAAAGGCTTTTTATGGAAACTTAACAAAGTAGAGATTATTGCAAATTGAAGACACAGAAATTACTTAATTCTGAGATCTCTTGTTTGATGCTTTTTTTTTTTTCAAGAGGAACATTAAGCAATATTTTGTATAATGTTAATTTTTTGCTGTTAGAATTCAGAATCAAGAATATAGTAGGTAGAACTATGATGGTCAGGTATAGGAAGGGCTCCCAAACAAAATACTAGAATGTTATTTTATCTAAGTTCATAATGTTCAGTGAGACATATGGGGTAATTTTTAGACTTATGTAAAATGAAAAGAACAAAAAAAACCTGTAATAGCAAGACTTCTCTAACATGGAATTTAGACAGTAGAATTTTTAGGGTTTCAGGGGAAATTGAGAAAGTGAATATAGTTGCAAAGATGGGGCTTTTCCATCAGTGGAAGTTGATGCTTTTTGGGTAAATATATTAAGCTGATGTTATCTAAGTAAGCTTGGATGTAGAGACCTGCTTCTTCTCCGTATCCCTGTATATAACATAAGCTTAGATATCATTTAGATATTAAGAAAGTGGAGATCATTGAATTTTAGTGTAGTAGAAGAAACATGGATCAAAAGTGGAAGGCAGTGTTTAGGCTGGAATTTCCCACCAAATCCATGTGTTGCAAGATCAGAACTATCAGAGTTATACAATGTAGTCCAGTAGGAAGAGAAATGCAAATTATTAAATGAATTTACTAAAATTGAACTACAATGCCCATGTAAAGTTGTGGTTTTGGAACAAAGTGTTTTCTAAACAACCTAAACTTCTTCCCTTTCCAACAAATACACTCCAAAAATAATATGTCTGTTAGAGGAGGCTGTTAATTGTTACGCTGTAGACAAGTCTATTTAAACCAATCACCTGGTAAATCTGAACAGATATAAATTATCCCAGCTAGAAACCAAGTTCCTGTAATTCTATTGAGGATCAAATGTGTTCAAGTAAAACTATATAGCAAGAAACAAGTTTTGTGGAGTTTGAAATGCTGTGTGAGACCCAGAGACAAAATGCCAGTGCCCGCAAATGGAAGGGAGCACATTTTGCAGTTAACTTAAAAACATTTGCAACACAAAGGCAAGGATGCCAGCACAAAGGGGGCTTTCAAGAAAAGCAACCATTTTGCAGAACTCCAACCCGCTTTCATAGTTTACTGGGAAATTTCATAAACGCTGTGGAAGTGCCAATGACAATGACAGAGCAGGAATGTAGGAGGACTTTCTGTCTTTTAACCGCGCTCTCAAAGCAAGGTTCTGCAGGAGATGTGCTTGTGATGTGAGACATAAACGGACAAAAAGTAGAGTTAAAAATAAACACCAAAGTTGAGTGCCCTGTAATCATCATGAGAACGGAAAAATAAGTGAGCAAAGAGAAAGCCACCTCGTTTCAGAACAAGTACTATTATTACTTATGGGAACAGGGAATAATGGAAGCTATTGCTTTTCTGAGTTCACATTATGTGCTTTTCCCTTCTGCCCTGAATAGAACAAAACTTTCTTTCAAAAATATTTTTCTTTCAAGTTTTTAATTAAATTTTAGTTTTCTGATGCTTATTGTGAGATACTGAAAAAAATATTATTCAAATGAGAGTGCACTAACATATAAAATAAATGTCCATATTTTTATAATTTCCCATTAACAATGAGAGAAAGTAAAAACACAACCAGAAACTTGGAAATATTGAGACACCAGGTGATAGGACAGTCTAATAAAGGAGGTAAGGAGTGTATAAAGCTTTTGAATGCAAGACCTGTATCACTGGAACAGCTGAAGACTTTAATAATGAAGGATGGTTTTAGATGCCTATTTAGGATTTTATCACCTTTAAATGAAGTACAAAGTTCTGCATTTTGAATTCCCCATTGACAATGTACTTGCTTCAGGAAGCTTGCCTTTATGATTGTGTAACACACATTTCAGAGGATCCTGCACTTTTATGTTCTGGAATGACGACGCAAGGCTTGCCAAAAACAAGGCAAAATGTGATGTTATCATCCATAACGACTGTACCTGTTTGAGTACTGTTGCAATTGAACATAAGCCATACGCTTGAGAAGAAGATGACTTTTGGAAACTGGGAAAAGCATTACAGCAGGAACTGAAATACCTGAAATGATAATCCAAAAAAGAAAATGTAATTTTTACATGGCCTTTTTTCCCTGCTTCCAGAGTTGAATTGTTTAGTGTAAAGTTTATAAAATACTAAGCACTACAGAGACAAGTTTAAAGTTTTAAAAAGTATCAGACATTAATCTGAAGCAACAATAGGTTTCTGTGCATAAGTCAGTGAGGGGTTGAAGATGTCTTGAGTTCTGGTATAGTGGATGGGGTCTAACCTGCCTGCAGGGGGGTAGTTAATTATTATACAAAGTAGAGATGCTTCAGCGAGAGACATGGAAAGAGTTCCAGTCCAGCACACCCTACACACACACTACTGTTAGAGTACTCTTGTGTGAGAAGTCAGGAAGCCCTTTTGCACTTCCCAGGCCTTACAAACTAATGGGCACATGTGTCTGGAAGGGATGAAGCACTCTGAGCTTTGGGTGGGTGTTTTACTTTTCAGCTTCAAAAGAAGTCTTCTAGTTGCAGGATTTTGGGAGGTTTAGTTATTTTAAAAAATCCGAATACAGATTATAATGGTTTTTTTTTTTTTTCATATTTCAATAAAGTTTAATAGATGAGGGAGAAGATTCCTAACAAATGCTGACCATAACATCAGCGAGCAAGATATGACAGCCAAGTCATGGTAACTATTGGAGTACCAAAAATCTTAAAGGAAAAGATGCTTTTTTTTTTCCTGGACCGATATGAGTGGTACGTTTAGCACTGAAATATCCTAAAGTGAGAACTGCAGGATGCGAAGAATAAAGGACAAGTAAAACATGAAGGACCTGGAATTACCAGTTGTTATCCTGAGTTTGATGCTCTGCTATCTGAGCAGAATGTACCTCCTAATACTGGCTTTTACTTGGCTCACTGAGCAACTCATTTTGTGACAGACTGGTAGATGACTGAATACTGCAGTTTATTCTCCATGAGAATGTGAGTTGATGTGAGACTCCCCCCCATTAAGCATTTGCTTGTCAGCAGGCTTTTATTTAGTACCTTTTCACAGAGGAGGGAGGAAATAAATAATGACAGTAAAAAAAAGCCTTCCTCTGATAAAAACAAAAAATTAAAACTCCAGTGAATGCTGAGGGACTAATTTTTTAAATATACAATAGGCATATTCACCACTGTTCTTTTAGCATTTTAAGTTCATCTGTGTCTTAACACTCATATTTAGTGAGTTTTTTTCCCTAGTTTATTTTAAATCTGTAAAGTTTTGAAATGCTTCTATCCTGGCAGTGTGTTGGAGTGGGAAAGTGCATGCTAAAGCCATTCTCTCTGTGAACGAAAAATATTCACAATTCAAAGCATAAAGTGTCATAATTGTTATAGAGCAAGAGCTGCACTCAGCCTGTCATGAGTTAATGCCAAAGCCATTTTTGTAGCCACTATCTGAGAGTAAGAGACATCTTAATTAAACTCTGCCTTTGTTGAGGACATCAGAAAAACTAGTGACAGAGTGTTCATGCTAACTACAATCATGCATCCTGCCATCACCACTGACAAGGAAAAAAAGCAAGAAAAGTGGCCTGCAAGTGGCTGCTGTCACACAGATTGCTGTGAAGGAGAGTCTTGAAGAGCTGTTGCTTTGTCCATTCAGTACAGCTTTGAATTTTAAGAGATAACCTCTAATAACGACGAGTCAGAATAATTTTTCCCAACATAGGGCATTGCTGCCGTGTCATGCTGAACTGTTCAATGGTAGAAGTCAAGGCACAAAATAAGATTGATTAAAAATCATTAGGAGATGTTGAACTGTCTCTTAATTTTTGATGCATGGTGAAGTTTTCTTTTTTTTAGTTTCATTTCCCCTGAAATCAAGGTTTTTAAAATTAAATAGAAATTACATTGTTCACAAAATAACCTCACTGTGGCAGCTGGGACATTAAGAGAACTAGTAGCAAAATTTCTATGATAAAATCATGAGAGCCGGGAGCTCTTTGGTGAGGTTGTCTGCTCTCATTCTGGTTTTTGTAGTTTATTTTTTTACTGTATTTTCTTGCCATTATCTTTCTTTTGCATGTGGGAAGATAAAAGTGAGTGTGGGGCCTAAAGGGTAAGAATAAATGCTGGTCTGTCTGTCTGTCTGCATCACTGTGGTGCAACTTAAAAAAGGTGACACACCCAGTACACTTGTGGACAGGCAGCACCAGTCTTCTGCTGTTGTTTCTGGGCATTGCTGCTCACTACTGCTGTCCAGCAGACAGCAAAAAAGAAAAAAAAATTTAAAAGTGTGGTCAACAAGCATTTGAGAAACTCATTTGTAAATCACCTGAAGCCAAGACTGTTCCTGTAATATTATTAAGAGACAAAGTGTAGATAAAATGCTATGGAAACACAGGGACTAGCAGATTTCTCTTGTCTGCTTGCTGCTCAGGTGTCTCAAAAAGGGCCTGAAAAAGTAATTTATCTTTCTGCAAGGGGAAGAGATAAACTTCTTGCCTGACAGGATTGTCTGCCTCATCTTGGCGATATTTACCTTGAAGCTGTATGGAGTAGTCTTTGTGACTATTGCTTATTATGACTTGCATCAAGATTGATGTGTCATTTCACTTTCATTCAGATCTAATTTTGGAGCTCGTAAAGCACAGTTAACTTTAAATAATGCTTTTGATGAAAACAGACAAATGATTATTAGAAAGTAGATTTAATTTGTCAATTTAGAAAAATGAATAGAATGAGTATAAAGAACAACTTTGAAAGTGACTTCTAAGTTTGACATTTTTCCCTTGAAGTAGTAGATGTAAACAGCTGGTGACAGTGAGTTGACTGTACTTTCCCTTCCTATGAACTTCTTTGCACTAGAAAGTGTTGATAAAAAATCATTTATTCACGATTCCTTGGGTATGACAAGTGTTTTTCAAAATGCTGATACTTTTGCTGTAAATAATTTTTAAAGATCTAGTTTTAATAATATTTTTGTTATACTTTTATTTAGTCTTTAAAGATGCCTTTTTAATAAGCGTTAAGCAAGCATATTTAAAATTGTCAATTTAGAAGTACACGTTGAAAGCATACTTTGACAGGAACAGTGCCTGTGTAAGAGGAATTCACTTTTCATTTTTAAGTTATGAAAATACTTTTGAATTGCCTGATGATGTTGATGGAGACAGTACATTCAAATGAATTATAGTTTAACACGTTTAAAAATTTTAAAAGTATTTGCTTCTGAGTATTCATATACCAAGACTAACTTATGCTAATATAAAAATTACCAGAAAGCAAAATTTGCAGTTAAAATAAATTATAAAAATTTAAGTTGTAATATGTTTATATGTTGATCTTCGATTGTTAAATTATTTATTTCCATGCCTAAGAAGTCTTACAGTGTTACTATTTATAGTAACAGTTTTTATTATCTTTACAGTTTAATCTTGTATTTTTAATTTAGATGGGCTTATTGTTTAATGTGACTTTGTAATTTGGATATGCAATAAAAACTTAACATTTGCGGGATAATTTCATAGAACTGAGCCTCTATAGAAATTCCAGTACATACCACTTAGAGGCAGTTTTGTTTATCACTGTTTATTTTCACATACCCTTAGGATACTCTAAGTAACCCAGCATGATTAATTGTGAGAGTAATTATACACAGATTTTGTATTCTGGCCACAGGGTTGCATGAAAATACTTTCTGTCTTCCTTTGAAGTTCACATGTTTATTCTATTACATATCTGTATCAAAGTATTTATGAATTTAATTCATTATTGCAGAGCTAAGCATGATACGATATAGATGCTTTTAATGCCAATGTTATCAAAAATTTATGTGCTGGCTGCCTGGAACTGGGCCTAATAGTTAATGTTTAACAATATTAATAGTGATATCACACAGAGGTAGTTCTGTTGATTTTTTAAAAGATGTGATGTCTTCTTTCTCTGAACCAGTTTTGCAACAGCTCAATTTGTGATTTGGTAAGGCAACATCTATGCTGTGAATCAAAGTTTGTGACTCAGCACTCCCTGCCCAATTCTTGGCAATTTTCATAAATGCAGCGTATTTAATGGAATACCTTCATTGTTCAGCTACCTGGATCTCCCATAGCTTTAGCTTACTGAGAGTTTTTTCATCTTTCTCCTTCTACTGAAGATGGGTTATGTCTTGCCCTGATTGCGGGTGTTATTCCCTGGGGGTGGGAGAGGGCAGGTGAGTTGAATCTGCTTCTAGCTTGGTTAAAATATTTTGGGAACTTCAGATGGTACTGTTACAAATTACACCAGATAAGTTTACCACTTTTGATAGGAAAGGAAACAGACCTTTTCCTCCCAGTTTCCTCAAAACTTATGTACAGTACAGTAAGCTGCTAACATATATGAAACGAGTAGGGTTTTTCAAATGTTTTGTTAGTTTCTATATTGGGCTATAATTGTTGCTGAAGTCTAAAATTTTTTGCAGGGCTTAAAATGGTTTAAGCTTTTGACTGTGGGTATTTGAAGTTCTCTTTTTTCTCTGTTTTACCTGTATTAATGATAATGAAGGATGTTGGAGGCAGAGAACAGGACACAGAACGCACATAACAACACTCTGCAGAGAGATTTTTCTCCATCTCCATCAGCACACATCCTATTGTAGTACTTACTTTTAAGACAGCATTGCTGCTTCACCAAACTTCCTCCTACAGTGAGAGAAGTAGGGATAACTCTTGGAAAAAGTTTTGAGGCTAGTGACAAAATATGTTTGTCTTTCAGATCCCCAGCTCAAGGGTATAGTGACCAGGTTATATTGCAGGCAAGGCTACTACTTGCAAATGCACCCCGATGGAAGTCTCGATGGAACCAAGGATGACAGCAGTAATTCTAGTAAGTGACTGCCCCAGGGGAATGTCTCACTGCCCACGCAGATGCACCGCTCGAGGGTGTATGCACAGGCACCCTGGGAATGCCTTTGGAGGGGTTCTGAGTGGGTTTTGTTCTAAGGAGGAGGGTTCTCTCCCTTCCAAGCCTGATCACCACCAGCATGCCTCGTGCAGGACATTGGCCTAAATGTGCTGCCTCTGAAGGGGAAGGCGTGAGTGCTGATGGACCTTAGGAGGGAGATATTTAGGCCAATGCATGTCTTCTGGTAATTTTATAAAAGTGGTAAAATTATAATAAAAGAATTCTTTTTATAAAAGCTTTTTACCTAACATAAATTTCTTATCTTCCAATAAATAACAAAGAAATAGCAAGAGATGAAAACTAAATTTTCCTGAAAAATCTGAATTTGCAAGCAAATAAATGTATGCTAAATTATCAAAGTCCTTCATAAAACACATGCTAAATTACCTTGCTAAAGGTACTAAAAATTTTGGGGCTAAAAATCCTACAGTCCCTCCGCCAGCCAGAATTCCAATGATGTTAAGAGATCTTCTGCCACTGCAGAGACTGCAACAGTGGCAGTTTTTAAAAATATTCCAAACAAAAGAGGTCTTGAAAGGCCGTGTGGGCTGCTGCTTTGGTATGCTTTTCCTATGATACTGCCACATATTTTCGTTCAATGAGCATATATATGTTTGATAACTTAGCTGCAAATGGTAATTAAACAAACCTATTCTTACTCTTGAAACAGTTGATTTGTATTTTGTTTATTTTAATTATCATGACATATTTAAGTAACATTTGTGTCATCTTGAATTTTATTTTAAGCACTTTTGATACACAAGATTTATCTTCTTGTTATGCACTCATAAATAACTCCTTGGTTTCCTTAAAAATGTTGGAATTAGGCTGCAGAAATTAAGGTATTTGAGGTTTCTGCTTTACATTGGTAAAGTCTCTATTTTAATTGATGAACAGCTGTCATTTATAACACCTTTCATCAGCAGATAGCATGATTATCTTTTATTGTTTCTTTTGATTTATTTCTAATTGAGAAGAATTAGTTAATATATTTTGTTGTGTATCTCTCTGCTTGTTTTCCAAGTATTTTTGTTTCCCTCCCATGCTCTCCCCATCCCACCCCCATCCTTATTTCTTTTCTTCCCTCAATGTGTCCATCTCTCATCCCCACTTCTGTACTGGAGTACATACTAAGACCTTAAACAGGACAAGATTATTATCACTTTTTATAGAAGCTTTGCCTAGATGAGGTCTAAGAACTGTCTTAGGGTATAAGTGCGTGTCTCTCTCCCTCTGCCCCTCTCTCTTATTTTCAGCTTCAGCGAGAAGGTGTGTATGACTGCAACAATTTTGTAATGTTTTGTTGTTATTTCTGAGAGGTTTTTTAACTCTTAGATCTCTATGGATTTGGAGTCTTTGCAAAGGTAGACCACAGTGCCTTACTTTACTCTTTTTGATGTTGTCAGCTTCACGAATCGTCCTCTTTTTTAATTTACTCTTTCTCACCCCTCTTCTGTGCATTTCTGGTTTTCCATTTCTCTGCCCATCTCCCTTGTTCTTGTTTTTCCAAAATGCAGAATTAATATCCTGTATTATAAATATTCTGAAATATTGAACTTCTCCAAACTCAATCGAATTCCATATAGCAGTATTTTGTATTTTGTATAAATATTGTTAGATAATTTGTTTTATTCCAAAATTTTTTTGGGCTAAAAAGGTGTGGTTTGTTTTGTTTTTTTTTTTCATAAAGAAACTTTTTTCTGTCTTTCACTGGTGTGATTTTTTTTTAACTAGTCCAATTTTCCAATATTTGTAATTAAAAACAGTTTAGAACAGAAGAATGCAAAATTAATGTGTTTGCCAGGAAGGCCTACAGTCTCCATCTGAAGTTTTGCTGTTATATATGTATCAACATTATATTAAGATCTGAAAAGATTTATCCATTTAGTATATTCATTATTATATGAATATGTTTGTTACTTTTGTGCTGTCAGTTTTTTCTCTTTCTACTGTTTCCTTTCATTTCCTGATGAACTTTTTCTTTCCTATTGCTTTTGTTTATTGCAGCATATGTTGTTTTTCCTTCTGTCTTTCACTTTAAAAGAATAATTTTCTCATGGATAGAATTTCTTGTATTTTGATATTTTATTTTGTGAGCTCCTTAGCATGATAATTTCTGTCTGAGGCTTACAAGTGAATAACTTTTGGCAGCTGCCCAAGGGAGAATATCCTGCTTCTGACCACGGTGCTTGCAGGCTGCCTATTTAATGTGCCCAGTTGCTGAAGGGATGGACATGTATTAAGCTGTCTGTAGGACAGATAGAATATTTACCTGGATAGTGAGGATGAATTCCATTCAAAGTGTGTTTCATAAAAACAGGAAATACAGACTGCCAAAGGGTGGTCATCTCTGCCAGCCTTCCACCTGTCTTCTGCACTATTCACTGTCCCTGAAGAGAGCCCACTGAGTAACTGGGTGTCAGAGAAGCCAGAGGGAGCGAGGAGTGAGGGAGAGAAAAAAGATGCAATTTCTTTTCTGTCTTCAGCAGGGAAACTGTTTGAAGCTTAGTCATGCTGCTACTTTTTGTGCTGTTGCCATGTATTCCGTGTCAAGAAGTTAGATGAGTACTTGAAGTTAAAATTCACTCAAGTGCCTATATCATTTTGTGCTCATTTTACATGTATGTCAGTAAACATAAGTCACAGTGTTATAGAGGTAGCTCAAAGTAAGGTTAGGATGTCTTTAAAGCTTCTCTGTAGTCTCTTTAATGTGGCTCTTTGCTTCTATCTGAAGTCAAAATGAGTTGTACCAGTGGTTTTAATCAGCTGCTCATTGTCCCAGTTTGAGTAAAGGCTAGAGACTTCAGAGAGAGATGGCAAGATTTTTAGTGTATCACTATGCACAAACACTTGCATGAAAAAGGAAGAAAGACATGATGTGTAATTGCATCCCTGAATGTACTTTTGTCTACTCATGTTGATGGCCATGATATTTGAACCCAGCCTAAATAATGACAGGTTTCACTTCATTGTTGTAATTTCTTTTATTACTTTTCCAAGTTAATGATGTTCCGTGAAACAATGGTAATCAATGCACCTATTGGTTCATGTTGCTGAGTTTCCTTAAACCACTTCACCAAATCAAGGCTGTTAGCCAAACAGTCTTGTGTGTACAGTCTGTATTTTTTTTCCCCCCACTCTCAGTGATATCTTGTTTTAGCTGGTTTTTTTCTTTTTAATTTCTCTAATGCCTTGCAGTTTCTGGTTTGCTTTTGTGTCTGGCTTGTAGCAAAGGGAGGAGTGTCTGTGGTTAAAGCTGTAGCTTGGGTTACTGAGGTCCTACTCAGTGTAGCTGTCACTCTCTCACTCTAATTTTCATGGATTTTACAGGTGCAAATGCAACTTGCTTCATTTGCCTCATCATTATTAATTAGTAAAAACAAGCTACTACACAGAAATCAGAAAGAAATAGAAACAATTTCCATATGTGCTTGTAGTAACAAGCATTACATTCTCCTCCTGTCCTCCCCACCTAAACCAGCTCGTTTTCCAGCTTTGGTCTATCTTCAAAGGTTTGTCTCATGAATGAAGGGTAGGTGTAGTAGGAAGACTAATTAATTTGAGAAACACACATAAATTGTTTTAATTCACCAAGAGTATCTCAGGCAACAACCACTGAAAAAATTCAAAGTAAATGATACCTTTCTTTATGGGTGATAGACCTGATTGTAACACTCAAATGTTGCAATTTTTGCCCCTTCTGAAATTACTCGTGTTTATACCATGTTTATAATATTCTCTAATTGAAAGAGCATTACTCATTGGTAGCCATATTTCATAAACTGATAAATGAAAAGGTGAACGTTATCCAAGAAACTTTCATGTGCTGTGCACATCTTCTATTATGCTGCAACATGCTTTACCTCCTTTGTGGTGCTTGGTACCTGGTAGAGTTGCTCTTCAAGAAATCCTGCAACCATTTAACATTCCTGTATTTTCATCTTTTAATGTATGCTTCTAATGGTCTATTTATACCTTCCAAATTGAATGTGGAAGTATTAAATTTTTAATGTCTTTATAAAATACCTACCACTATTATATTTTGGCTTGAAGATACTCATAAAATAATCTTTACAGCACCCTTGTAAGGTAAAGGAGATAATTAGACAGAAATAAAGCACATAAAGATTAGGAAAAAACACCTGCAGTGCTGTTAAATTTGGATTAATGAATGTTAATTTTGGATTACTGCACTGAAATATCTGCAGCCTGATATTTGCACTGGTTTTTACTGAAGTTTGTCTTCAAAGAATTATACAGGCATTTACTCATCTATTTACAGTACCTCTGGGAGTTAGGTAAGCCTGTTTCTCCCACTGGGATAATCTCAGTGTAACAGGGTCAGTGTTCAGTCATACTTAAAGAAAGTTTTAATTATGTCTTCTGTAACATCAGGCAGGTAGAATGGGTTTGCTCCATAAGAAATGGATGGACAAACCTCTAAACACCAACCTCCTTGCAGTCATTGCCAATCTAAAAGATGTTTTGATGGAGTTGTCATTTTTGCCTGTGGGCCTGCAGATGAAAATAAATTAAAGAAATAGTTACCTTGATCTGATTGGACATTTGGTGCTGTGGGAAGTTTTATTAAATCTCATGAGGGCTGTGTGCATGCAGAAGAGACTGCAAGTCCATAAGTCTTATGCAATTGGTCTATAGCAAGATCTTGAGAAAAACAGGGATCTGTAACAGCAGTTTGCTTGTAGCTACAAGTCAGTTGTACCTAAATAGACTTTCACAAGTATATGGAAATATCTGATTTCAGGCATTTCAGATTTCAAGTTAATGGGCTGTGTTGCTATAACGTAAAAGAAGGAAAAGGTTATGTGGCAGTTTTGTGTTTTGCTCAAGAAAGGAGTGATTGCTTATAAAAAAAAAGTGGACTCAAACTTTTGCTAAAACTTCTTGAGGATTAGAATCCAACTCAGGTTTGGAGTTCTTGCAAGTCTCCTCCATGAAACTTAAACCAATAACCCTTTTTCATGCCAGTTGTTCCTGCTAACTGTCCCCACTCCCATTTTCTGATATTTTTGTGGTGGGAGTAGGCTTGCAGGCTTAGGAAAAGGAGGAGAACTCAAATCCTTTATGGAAAAGGAGAACCCAAATTCTTTGTGGCTGTGGTTTAGATAGAATGCAAAGAAAAGCTAAGAGAGCATGCACAGACTCAGCACTGAAGAGGAGAAAGGGTTTTACTTGCATCATTTTTGCCAATCAGTTCCCTTGTTTTCCCGGATGTTCCCACATCTTACTTACATTTGGAATTTCCAGGCTTTCTACTTAAGCGTGCAGCACGGGAACCCTGAGCACAGGCACAGCTGTATTTCCTGGCTGTTGGAGGGTGTCCCCTCTCTCCACTCATCTGTGGACTCATTGAACTGGCTTTAGGCACATAAAGATGTTCAGGGACCTCACTCCCCACTCCCCAGGTTTTGGTTTCGGATCATTTTCTTAAAGATTGAAGGAAGCAGGGGACATGGCTCTTTTTAACAACCCCCTCAGGTGCGAACATGGGTTTGGCTGTGCAGAACTGGAAAGCCACCAGGCTCTGGAAGGCTTTCTGCTTTTCTCAGAGCAGGTTTTTACTAGAGTGAGAGATAGCACAGGTGAATCCTAGAAATGTTTGATATGTGTAATTGAACACAAAAGTCTTGCTCAGTAAACCTGCCCAGTCAGGTTCTGGAGGAAATCAAATTTCTTTTGGCCAGCTTCAAAGTGCATTAAAACCACATGCTGTGCCTTACTGGTGCATGTTTTGCTGACCCCAGTATGAAACACATTGCTGAACATTTGTCAATCAATAGCTAAATGTAGGCTAGTTTCCTAGTTTCACTCAAGTCTGAAAGATTTTGTGAAACTTATTGAATATTCTGTATGTGCAGAATTGCAGCATTTTAGACCACACTCTAAAATTGTAAGGGTTTAGACTAATTACAGGAGCTCTGAAAATCTCCAATTAAAATTTGGTTGCAGTAAAAGACACATTACATGCCCTCCACAGTGCTTTCTAAATTCACCAGCAACTATAACCACTTCAGTAACTTTATAGGCGGCATTAAACTCTGCTGTGTTACAAGCCTGTAATTCTTGTTCAATGGTGATTGGATTTTTTTTTTTTCCTAGCTTTGGTGCTTTATTTTTATTGGTAATACAGCAAATAATATCTACAATCCGGAAGTTTTGACCAAATCACTATGACTTTGAGATATTTTGAATTAGCTGACTTAATTCTCATGGCTGAGTTGTCTTTTGTGTTCACCTCTTTTATTTATACAAGTATTGTTTGTTTCTCCTTCCTGGTGTCCCCTCAATTGTTTCTTCACTCCTTTAGCATGGTGTTTATGTGCAGGTTTCCTCCTGAAATTTCTTTTCTTCAACGAAAAAACCCAAACTCAATTGCCCTCTGAAACTTAGTTATGCTGTGGCAGACTCCCCCTCCACAACCCACAACAGCGATTTTGCTGGTTTTGACATTGTTTCATTTGAGGGTAATGACTTTATAACTAATTTTTAACTTCCAAATTATATTGAACTAAAAGCCCTCAAGCCATGCAGTCTTTAGCCTATATATTCTTAGGATATCTTTCCTGTGAGTGCCGTATTTTAGTTTTACATCTATTAGAGAGTGAACCTTATTGCACCAAATATTTTTTTAGTAAACAGCACTGTAATATCCTAGCATAATGGAGAATTTTGGAAATGACAGAAATTAAAATGCTATTTATTTTTGCTAATTCTTGTCATCTCTTTCATTTTCTTTGTAAACCTGCCAAATTGTTTTCAGTTCTTCTAGAACTCTTTTGAATATATTTTGCTTTCTACTGCTCCAGGAAGTACTCTGCTACAACTCCTAGCTTTATGTTGGCTTTGAGTGTTCCTAAAATGATCTAATGTTACATATTCTTTTTCTGCATGACAATGCTGAAGGAAAGGTGTTTCTTTTTTTTTATACACTCCTATCTTTCTAGAAGTCAATCTATGTTTTTTTCTCTGTTGTAAAGACTTGATCATCTTTATCATTAACAAACTGTGGATTTTTGTCCTTTGACCAAACAGGAATTTTCAGACCTTTTGAAAGGTGTTTATCCACTGCAATTGCATACTTATTCTCTTGATTTGGGCTTTAGCTCTGGCATTCTGAGATAGCCTCATACAGGACAATTTTTGGTCACACCTATGGATGTCCCTCTTAAATTTTGAGGAACTCACTGTAGGTGTTGCTGTGTTCCTGAGACCTGACTTGGTAGAACCATAGTCCCCACTGCATACGTTGAACACACAGGTTGTGCTTTTGGTTTTCATCCAAGGGGTTGGGAGCCCTTGGCTCATCCACAGTGGAAAAACATTTAGCATGAACTCTGTCTCACCCAGGTCTTTTCTTCTAAGACTGATGTGTGCTTTGCATCTCATTTTCTAGCATGAGTCAGTAAACATAGTATAGGTGTGTGCTGGCATAAGTTTTAGAAGAATTGGTTCATGCCACCTACTTACAGAAGTTGTCTTTTTCTGTGGTGAAGCTGGTAAACTCCCACTCTTCACTGGTCTTTTTTCAGACAGTAATCAAAGTTTTGGCTGTTTTGATTACTACAGAGGTATATAGTATTTCTAGGGTATTTGTTACTAGGTGATTTTCCAACTATTTTCTTATTATTACCCCAATTTCTGTATTCGGTTCAATAACATTTATGCACATTTAGAGTCAAGCACGTATTTCAGTGTTTTTATGAACTATGATAAGCCTCTCTCATTTCCTGAAACCAGTGTCTTACTGCTTATATCAAATATATCATTCACAAAAGCAAATTTAAAAAAAATTTAAATCACAGACCCCTTGACTTCAGTCTTTAATGAGGGCACCTCTTAACCAAAAAACTTAAAAATGACCAAGAAAATAAAGAGCTACTTGCCAGAATCAGAGAAGCAAGATTTTCTGAGTTAGTCTAATTTTAAAAGCATAAGCAAGTTATAAAGGAACTGTTTTTTCTTTCTCTTTGGTAATGATGTGTATTAGAATATTGTATTAACCATAGCACATTTATATCTGGTCATGTTTTTTCTTCACAGCTTTATTCAACCTTATACCAGTGGGACTTCGAGTTGTCGCAATCCAGGGTGTAAAGACTGGGTTGTATATAGCCCTAAATGGAGAAGGTTTCCTCTACACATCAGTAAGTACCTTGCTGGCCTCTGTTTAAGAGGCACAGCTGAAGTTGAAATCTACACAGGAATGAGATGTCTGTCCACTTTTAAGAAGTTCTGTAATGTCTGTATATGTTACACACACCAGGGTTGTGTGCAGTGTTATCTATAAATGGGGTACAGTAGAAATTACTGTGTACTATGTTGGAAAGTCTGCGTGTTAACAATCCTAAAAAACCATACCATAGAGCTATTTTCCTGGTAGGCTATACTGGTAGAGTGCCATATATCACAAAGATTATTATTTTAAATTCAGTTCTTCAAAAATTTTAATTAAAGACCTGCAGTTATTGTCTTAGTGACTTGTTGATTGGAATCCAACAATTGCTCCAACCATTACTTGTATTGATAAGATTTATGAGTGCACCTTCCATCTAAAAGGTCATTAACAGCCTTGTGGTTTATCACCATAATCTTGTAACTGTATGCTTAGCATTATTGATTTTTTTATATCAGATATAAGGAAAATAAAGAGTTCTGAGAGGGAATATTATCTTTGTAGAATGATCAAAGTTTAAAAAAAAATCTTTTGAGTCGCAAAGAAGACTGCTGGATAAAGTGACTGTAAAGACCTGAGATTGTTTGTGATGTTTCAATGATTTAATGCTAATCACTTAGTATGTTGTTGTGAATATAAAATTCCTCAGTTTTGTATAAATTGGTGTCCTAACTTCCTTTAAAAGGCAAATAGACTTTAATATGAACAGGCAGTTCTGTCAGGTATTAACAAGGTGGCTTAAAGGATTTTTCATTACTATATTTTTATTGACATCTGTGTTAAATTTATTTACATAGTGCTTTTTCCATTTTTTATGTCACATAGTTCTTAAATCCCAAGTGAGTTACAACACACTTCTTTGTTTTCAATGTCCATTGAAAAGAAATTAGAAAGATTAAGTTTCTGATGCCCTGAGGGAAAGTATTCTGTTTGTTTCAAACATACAATTGTCTTGGAAAAGCTAATTAGGAAAAAGAAATTGAACTAATCTTGAATGTCAGTGTCAAGACAAAGAGAAAATTCCTTCTCATAAAATGCCTGCTGGAAACTGCTGAAACTCCAGCAGTATGACCTACATTTTTTTTTCATCTATTAAAAATAAAAATTCTATCACAGGAAAACATGCAATATTTGCTATGAGAAGGAAGAAAACTAGAAGAAAAAACTTAGAGCTAGTAGAGGAAATGAATTAATGGCTTTCCAGTTCCATCGCATTGTGTGAGGAGTTCATTTCTGGATCATGGCACTAACAGCATTTTTTTAATGTGTTGGCACACTGAAGAATACATTCTTGCCCAGCACTGTTCCTGAAGTGAGTTCTCAGTCCTCCAGAAGAAAATACAAATTTCAAAAAAAGTGCAGTTTCCTGATGGTTAATTCTGCAGGGGGACCATACATGAACAAATTGTGGTAGGCACTGTTTTTGTGTATTATTCTGGAAATGGTTCAAGTTAAGTGAAGTTAGGTGAGGCAAGGAAATGAGTGTAGTTATAATGTACTGCTTACTCTTCCTTGTGGAGAGAATGAAAGATGAGTGGCCCATTAAATGACAAATTTGACACATTAGAAAACACAGCGGAAGACTTAGTTTTGTTATGTCTACAAAATGATTTTCAACTTAAACTTTTGCCAAATAGAAAAATAATAACATTTGACCAAAAATTTAAAGGTAGTGGTTTCAAATCATCAGTGCTCTAATACAGGTTTGATTGTTTTGTGTTCATGTATTGACAACACTGATAATACATTTTTGTCTCAGCAATTGCCTTCTTTCACCTTAAAGACTAATGCATTTGAATGTAAAATGACAAAGCATCAGAAAGGTCTGTCTTCTCCTGAGGATAAAGATGAAGAATAATATATCATTTGTAGAAAAATATTTTTAACCAATCACTTTCTGTTACTGTCTTGGTGGATTTTTTGACTCTTTTTTTGCATCTGTGTACCTTTTGCACCTAAATGCAGAAGTTCTGTCTTACATGTTGCATGTTTTTCCCTTGGCTATTTAGGAGAGGATGGGAGAAGAAAATTTTCTAAGTTTCATATGCCAACTGCCATCATTGAAAAAGGCTGCTGCATAATGGGAATGACAGTTAAAATGTGCACATATTTATATTTATTACCAATTTCTTAAAATGATTTAAAAAATGGAAGCATGCCCTGTAGACTAAGTAGCACTTTTAGTGTAAGTTGAAACTGAAGTTCTGTATAGTCCTCCACAGAACAGCTCGGTGTCCCTTCTTCCTGTCACATTCATATTCACAGTATGTGAAACCCATATCTTGTGAGAATAGCCTACATCTTGATGCCTCTCTTCAGGGACTGAAGGCCCCAACTCAATTATTTTTATGATAAGGTCCACATCATGTTGACTAATTAAGCAACAGCACTGACAGGAAAGGTGTTATGTGTGAAGCTGCTGTGTGTTCTTTAAGAAGAAAAAGAAGGTACAGTGACAGACCAGTTTTACATAAAGATTACCAAATGTGAATTTACATAGTTTCTTGCCTTTTTTAAAATCCTTTTTTTAATGGTTGGTTGCATCAGTTTGAAAGTCTCTTTTTTTTTTTTCCCCCTTTATTCTGCCGTATTTAAGATTTTTTTCAACTATTTCTCAGAATTAAAACTAGAAAAATGTGCAGAAACTTCATAGAAGAGTGTTATGTTAGTATTTCTTAGAACAGAAACAGGAGGACAGCAAATTGTGTAGTAAGATCAGTCTGAAGAGCTTTTCATACCTATTTTGCCTGCTGCAGTAGCTGAGATTTGTATTCTGTTCTTTGGGAATTGATCGAGCTGGGGTCTCTAACATACACTATAAAAGTCTTGTCAAATAAAGGAGAAGCAAAATCTTTGCAGTTTGATAGGGGTTTGAAAAATTACTGAGAAAAATTTTTCAATTTTTTTTCCAAAATAATACCCTGATTTTTCTATGCATTTAAAGTAATTATTATAATACCATAATTCATTATTTTCTATCATATGAAATATGAGAAAAAGAGCCTTTTGATGTTGTGTCCTTCCTTGTTGTTTTAAGGGTTAGCTCACTGAAAGACTATCCATTAAGCTCACCTGTTTTGAAGCTTTGGCTTGCTGCATCCAACTTTATTTCTCTGTGTGTGTATATTTACATATACTTATATCTGTATATTGATATATATCTACTCATATATAGGATACATTTATGTACTGAGAGCTTCCCAGTTCTGCATGTATGTTAGTGAGCAATGAGAACTGTAAAAATTAGTTGAAATTTATTTTAGATGGTTTAATGAACTGTGAATAATTCAATATTTATGACTGACTTAATAATTGTGAAAACTATTTGGAGAATCTGGATTTTTCCACAGAGTCATCTCAGCGAGATTTTTGAAATAATAGTTATGGACTTCATATGTTAAAGTCAAAAATGATACCTTATTCCTATCTTCTTTTGGAAAGGGTGAGCAAGATGGGGTTTCATTTCCAGGTTTTGTTTTGTCAAAATCAAAAGGAATGAAACTGGCTCCGTGTGCTGAAAAAGGGAGCACAGCTGCAGGGGTTCTCCATGGGGAACAGGTATTGCCTGCAGCAGGGAGATGGCAGTGCAGTACTTGGCAGAAGCTTTTGCTGGGTTTGATGTTAATTTTGATCAACTCCCTTTGCAAGTGGTTCATTAGTTCAACTTCCAGGGGGCTGCAGGTTTTGTTTTGCTTCTAGGATTTCCTGCTATTTTAGCAGGATGAATTCAGGGGTAAAACTTACAATATGTTAGTCCATTTTATGATTCCTATTTTCCTGTGATGAGGATATGAGAGTCCTCTGGGTTTATATTGATGGATTTTTCTCCAGAATTATTTGATATATCTGGGAGTGTTTGGAAGAGCTACTGGTTCTCTTTTTCATCATAGGAGCACCTTGGCATGGTACTGCCTGTGTTTGGTGGCTATCAGAGTAAGAGAAAAGGGAAAATCCAAAGTCTAGGCAAGGAAAAAATCCTGTCTAGAACACCTTAACCTGCTTATGTTTTCTTCTGTGTATTTCCTGTTTCACCATTTCTTCTGCCAGTTTTCTGAGAACAGAGATGTGGACTAAACCAGAGAGGAAAGAGTAGACCTGTGATGTTGTCAGCAGCAGGTATCAAAGTCACAGGAATTCAGTGCATGGTTTCTTAGCAAGGCTGATGCTTTTAAAGACAACTGAGCCTGCGGGCCCAGGTCTGACCTCGCTGGTCCCCTCTGCCACCATTGTGCACTGTGGCTCCAGGGGTCCTCTTCTGGGATGGGGCAGTGGGAACCTCACTGGAAGGAGGTAAAAAGTACTGGAGAGACGTGTTTGCATTTCTGGGAGGTTTTACCAACTTTTGTGAAGCATTTCAGAATTAGGAATGTCACACTACTCGCTTAACAGAATAATCTTGTGAGGTGGGGGTTTGTTTTTCTGATCTGCCATGGTACACAGTGTTGAGGGTGTCGGAAGGGTGTTGGTTGGGGTAGGGTTTCTGTTGCAGTAAGATATCAGTCTGTGCCACAGCCTTCATGAAAGAGAGAGCATCAATATCTGTTGCTGAGAAGTGTATTTGTTCTATCGCTCCGGCAACTCTCACCTGAAAAAAAAGCCTTTGAGGATTTCTCCTGACATTTCAGCAGCTTCCCAATGCCGTTATTTCTGCCACTTCTTTAAGCCCACATAATTGACCTCTCTGAGGAGAACAAAATTCAGCCTCAAGGAATAACATAGGAGCACCTTCAGCGAAGCCTGGAAAAGAGTGAGAACTGAAACAGTCTGTATTCCTAATATTTAAATCAAAGTCAAATGAAAAATAAATTTTGTGTAGCTTTTCATAGAGCCTTGCTTTATGCTTTAGAATAGCAAAGCTTAGCATGTGCAGTACTTTGAGGGTTCAAAGGTGCATAAAACTTTATAATATACAGAGCAGAAGGGAATTTAAAGTAGACAAAACCAAAGAGGAAATGCAATGTTTTAAAATAGTAATTTTTTTATAAGAATGATCAAAAAGGGGTTAATGTTGACATCAAGACAACATTGTTACAACAGTAGTTGACCTATGTTTTGGCAAAGATCGTTCTTCACCTTGCAAAGTATTGTAGAAATAGTTAGGAATGTATCTGTTTAGAGCAAAGTAACAAATAGAGCTTGCTCTGTGATTTAAAAGATGTCGACTTTTATTTCTAGTGGTCAAAAGTATACTAAATATCAGAAAAGGGTAAGTCTCGCTGCTCTTGAGGTAGCTGTGGTTTTGTAAATGTAAGTACATCAGAGTGGAGTGTCTCATAATATTGTGATCAATAGAAAACACTATTTTCTTTCTTATGTCAGACTTATGCTTTAGGGTCTCAACCTGCTCCCACACATTTATCTTCCAGCATAGACTTTACTAAGACAGGGATAGGACCTTATTTCACTTGTCATTATCTGTATCTTGGAAGTATTCTGGCTCACTTTGGAGAGAGGAAAATGGGGATATATAATTATTTGAAAATCACAGCTCCTGTTAAAAATTTTTAAAAACTAATTATGTGATATTTTTAAGACTGTAAATGCACACACCTTATGCATACTCCCTTATTTTAAGGGCTTACCACTAGAGTGCTTCCTTATGTATGTATACCATTTTTGCATTTCCTGTTATCTTTTATTCAATTTGGATTGGTTAGAAAGTGACCTATATTTCCTTCATACTGAAAGTTTTTTTTTGAGAGGGGATTATATAGCATGTTCTAGGGCTGTGTTCCTCTGTAAATTGGGCTGCATCTCTCAAAAGGTAAACAAGTTCAGCATGTTCCAGCAGTTGAAATACACTGACAGGGGGGAGGAAAACATCTGCATGGTTTATGCTTATTTATATCTATGTTTGGAGGTAGGTAATTTGTCTCTCAGGTTGCCTGCCAAAAATAAATACAGAAAATTGCTAATGAATTTATTTATTCTATGGTAGCACTTCAGGAACAACTGATAACATAGCCCTGCTATATTGTACAAAAGAGTGTCAGATGTCCCTGCCACAGCATGTAGTAGGAAAGGGGTTCAAAATACACACTAAGTCCATGACTTTTTTCAATGGGTTAGGTTTTCAGCACATTTTTGATTGAATGTGCTGAAGCCAATGCTTTCACACAAGATAAGGTAGAAAAAGGAGGCATGCAGAGACACATGAGAGTTTGATAAGGCAGGAGAGAAGTGAGATGGGAGGAGGTGAATGGAATGAGGCTGACATGAGGAGACTCTGATAAGAAGGGATATAAGAAAGTGGATAAGTAGCACAGTGGAGCAGAACAGTATTGTGGAAAACTCTATAATGATATCATCACTGTAGAAAGTTTAGGATGATATCACTATTGTTTGAGTCTCATGCTTACATTTATTACTACCTTTCTGAGTTTTTCACACACAGGAATGGCTACTATTTGAACTACAGCTCATAAACCATATTGCTTAATGAAATATTCTACTTTGAACATATAAAAAGATAATTAGTAATATAAAGATACAGTATTTTAGTGTGGCTTCTTTCTCTATGGCAGTTGTTTCCTCCTGGAATTTAAGTGCTGTAATGGGGGTGATATCAGAATTTGACTCAAAACTTGCAGTACTGTTTCTTGCCAGTTAAACCAAATATGTATGTCCTGTTTGGTTCATTAATGTTAACAGTATCCAGGACCTAGTTGATTTTTTGTCTATAAGAAACAGTTTCATATTTGCTTAAATTATTCATTTTTCTTTCTTGTGTATATTTCTCATATCCACATGCAAAACTCTCTTACTGTATGTGTTTTCTCTCCCTGAAATGTACATAAATGCCTCGAGATTAAAAGTTTCTCTTCCAAACTTGGCAAAGCATGGGCGATCACAGAGTCAGCAGCTGCAGTTGGATGTTTTTCAATAATGGTATGACAAGGAATAGTAACTGTAGGTAGGTATGCTAAAATGAGGTAATCTAATCTCATGCTTCAGGAGGTAGTCTGAGTGCCACAGGGCCCGAGAGGAATGCTTTCCCCAATGTACAGCATCGTTCAGTGCAGTTGCACTGGGGGAGGTTTGTCTCTGAACTATTGTGCAACACTCACAGCTGAGGGCTGAGCACAGGCTTGATGGACCAGCAGCTTAATCAGGTCTGTCAAATTTCTGCTTCCGGCAATTCTGTCTCTCATGGTAACTTCCCTGTATTTTTGGCCAATGTTTGTTTTGTTGCATAAATACAACTACACTGTTCTGGATGTTTCTTTATTCTCCGCTTTGTTGCTCTTAGACATTTGGGGTTGTCTGTAATCCTAAATGTTGAATGCATCTCACTGCCTATTGCGTACCACTCTTGGCTTCTGTTCTCTTACTTCCCTTCTAATTGTCACTTCCCAAGCAAAAAGGATCATGTTTGAAATTTCTAATTTTCCATTCATTACTGTTTAATCTTACTCATTCTTTGCATCCAAGTACGGAAAGATTACCAAAGACTTAGAATCTCTCAAATTTTAGACAATTATCAAAAACATGTTTCCAAAACAAACTCTTTCCATTAATGCTTAATGAATATTGAAAATATTAAAGACAATTTTTTGGAGAATTTTATGGTAAGTTTAAATCCATTTCATAATAAATGTCATTCTTATGGTGTAGAGAAGACTTCCTATTGCATTATCAAGATCTATAGGTAAGAAAAATCCCCAATTTTCTGTGGAGTAGAAGAGTTAGGCACATGTGGTGCTGTCTGTCACTTCTGTAACTGCATACTTAATGCATCTTCTGTTTTTCAGGACTTTTCCCAAAAGATTTGTGTTTAGATACAAAGGTAGATGAACAGAAATGAACTGAGAGCTTTTAGATATATAGTCTATTTTCAAAAAATATTTCTGTTTGTCTGAAGAATGGCTTTGGTCAGGCAAAAATTTGCTTTCATTATGTGAGAAAAGATACACATTACCTTGCAGAAATGAAATAGTCAAATGCATATTTTGTGATTTTTAAAAAAAAGTTCTCTAAAATTATAAATATCTATATTAAAATATTCAGTTTATATCTGATAATATTAAAACAAAAGATGAGAATGGTATTTACCTAGGTAATTATAGAAAATTATGCACGGATCCTGTAATTTCAGGTAACTTTCTAAGGCACCCCTCATATCCTATAATAAGATGGTGTGGGTTCAAATATGTGCGTATTAAATCATCATCATATCTTTACAACACAATTCTGTGTCATGTGTGGTCCTTATGATTAGACTTCGAAAGAAGGATGGTATATTTAAAATGTTATTGTAGTGTGGAACTCCACACAACAGGGCTTTGTAAAAAAGATACAGTTGTGTAAATATCAGATGCTGACAAAAGCCATAGATGCATTTGGTATTAGTGTTATATATGTAAATGACTGATTTATAGGCAATATCCATTACATTTTTGTAACAGGTTTCCTATTATTCTTGATTTGGGGGGGGGTCTTGTTTTACCTTGCTATCATACACATTAATATTCTTGTTGCAGCATATTCGTTTTTTCATTTGAAGAGGCAAATGTGTAGCTAAACTTTGTGACTGATGGTCAGTGATAAATTTATATCCCATGTAATCTTCCCATATGCCTGTGGAAAAATTTGGGATGTTTCTGTTTCTAAGGCAGCTTTAGCCATGGGCTGGATCCTGTATGGAACCTTGACCATCTGGGTAGGCCCAGAGAAATGCTGATTCTGCATGTCCTGACTAATGACCCCTTACCATGTCCTGACTAATGACCCCTTACCTTGGCCTCTCACATGTTGGCAGAGTTTGTTAATCTGGAACCTGCCCGAGGGTGTTCATAGTCCCCTCTCTTATGTCTGCATGCCTCAGGGGACAGGGGCTGCTTCCACCACCTTTCCCCATGGGATTTCCTGTGACCAGGGACAGGATCTGGTGTGCACCTTTGCAGACCTATGACAGTCTGTGAGCAAATATGTTCACAGAAAAGGCTGGGGTTGTCCCTGAAGCTTTGTCATTCCCAGGGAATTAAGCCTCTGAAAGGAGAGCTCGAGACCACATTTTGTTTCCCTTTAGCTAAATTTGTAGCTAACTATTTGTCGATTAGAATTCATTTACAACATAAGTAAGTGTGTTAACACTGATTTTTACATGTCTATACAAAACTGACTAGAGAAACAAGCGTCCAGCAAGTTGTACATATTTAGCTAACGTCAAGTCTTGATTTCCCTCTTGGTTTGTCAAATTTCTCAATCCTCCACTTTCTCTGCTGGCAACTTTCCCTAATGGTGTTCCTTGGCATATTCCCGAGGACAGTGCACGATTGTATATGCTCATTATGCTCATTCAGACAAGCATCATAAGATCTTCATTCCCATACAGGGCCAGGAGCTGAATTTCAGTGATCCTTATGAGTTGCTTTCAACTCAGGATATTCTATGATTTTTGCAACTTACATTTTTGTTTGTAGAGTGTGACTCTCTCCTGCCTTCTCCTCTTTCCCTCATTTGGCACACCATTCAGTCAGAGGCAGTTTTAGGTGGAAACAGGCACGCTGAAGGAATGTATGAGGTTCATTTGTCTTGTTACTTCACCAGGCACTAGTTGTGGCATCAGAATAACACCTAGCAGTGGTGGGGCCTTTTATGCCCACAGCTTACTGTAATTAAAAATTCCAATTTTAAATTTATAAAATACTACCTGAATATTGAAGGGCTCTGGAATTTTTAGGAGTACCAAATGTTGGCCTAGTTCTGATGCTAATTACAGTTGCTGATTTCATATGTATCAGGGTTTGCATAACAAGAGCATTTTCAAAAATCCCTCTTGGAAGGGTTAAACTGGTGAGTTTGTTGTGCAGTGTTTATTCAGCATATTCTATTCACTGTCAGATTAGAAGCTCTCTTGACTGATTCCTGTTGATTTGACAAGGATTCTTGTTTTTTAGCACACTACAAATACAGCCTTGGGGACATATTGTCTCTCCCCGAGGGTGTCTCACAAGGAATCATAAATCTGTAGAACATCAGCAGTCAAACCTGGATTTTACTGGAGCAAAAGCATTGGAGTAGGGGTGAGTAGACAAGTCACCCCATTGTGTTTGAATTCAGATGTGACTCTTCTCTACATTCTGTTCTCCTGGTATATTTGTCACTAAATAGTTTGTAATAGAAAGTGACATGATGCCACTACCTGGAAAACCATGAACACCTGGACTTAATATACAGGATTTGTAGGAAAACCTTGTACTTTGAGTAAGTGAAACAAAAACCTGAAGACTTACTTCGTTCTGTGCACCCTTGGCTTTCTTTTTCCAACAGTGCATCATGTTATGGAAGGCTTTCGCTTATTAAAAGTCTGACAAGGTTTTTTAGCATTACCAGGCATTTACATGATATTACTTAATCTTTAGTGTGATTCTGTCTGCAAAGCTGAAAACACAGTGTTTCAACATGAAAATGAAATACCAGTACTTTGTGACTCCACAGATGTACAGAGCTAAAGACCCAAAGTTTTCCACAAAAGAGATGTGATTGCCTAATTCACCATGGAATTGTTTACTTCTTGCAGAATTGCCTAACAGCTGGTGAATTTTAAAAAGATAGAGAAAGGGTTTTATACCACAGGCACAAGACAAAATATAGCCAACATTTCAAAAGCATAATATGTTCTCTTTTTCATGTCCCTCTTGGCCAGCATGTGACTTCTGTGTTGTGACTGATGTCCCCTAAGCAGTTATACCCTGTCACATTGCTGTTCAGGCTACAGGCCAAAACCTAGCACAGCCCAGATAATAATATTATGAAAAATTCTACTCTTAAAAGTAGCTTAGATGATGTTAGGGATAGGTAGAAGTATAAGATTTTTTTAATCTATTTGCCAAGTATTTCTACCCCCAGTGTTTTGTTTTACTGGATGAGTATGGCTTTATTAAAAAAAAAAAAAAAAAAAAGTTTTATTTTTGTAAAATTTTAATCAGAGAGTAGACCTGCCTGGGATTAACTACATTCCAAAAGTCTTGTTGTTACTTTTTCTTTACCCTAAGATGGGTTTGGATGTTCTCTGCCAAGGGAAGAACAAAATACTGTGATAATGAGAGAATAGTCTGGTCAGACAAAACAGAAAAGTATAATGAATATAGAATAATCAGGAAGCACAATCTCTGTAGAGTTACTTTTGTTTTTACAATGGCATAGAATGACTTTTAGATTTTGTAGCAATTTTTCCATTTGTTCTGGTGGGATCTGAAGCTATTGGTCTATACTTCAGTAGGTACTGGAAGGATTTGGGTAAGTGTAAGCATTATTCCCATTTAGCTTCTTGAACAGAATATATCAGGGAGAATTCCTTCATTTAATTCAATGCCCAAATGCTGTTAGTAAAAACGCATTTTTAATTTCAACCTGCTTTCAACCTTGTGCTTTCCTCTTCCCTTCCGCCCACCCCTTTTTTTTTCCTGGAGAACTTCTTTCAAGGCTTAGGGTTACACAGGAAGACGGAGCATTTAATATTCTTTTTCAACATTTAGTTGTTCATGTGGAGGACTGAGTTGACTATTTTCTTCTTGACATTTGAAGATCAGGAGTGTGCCCTTGTCTCTTCATTTTCAAGTATCTATTGGCACCAGCAGCAAAGGAGATGAAGGAATCGGCCTTTCAGGCATTGGAAGTGACAACTTCAGGAAGCATCAGCTGAGGCTATTCTATCACCCATTTAGCATTCCTCTGACCATTGAAGGTGGTTGAAGAACAGCATTTGAAAAGAGAATAAAAGATAAAATTAGTATTTCCCTTAATGCTTACAGAAATTTCACTGCATCTTTGACAAATGTCAGCATCCTGCCCAGTGCTCCAAACTGTGAAAGTCACTTTTCCTCAATTGACGCAATTAGAGTAGAAGTTAGGTAAATTGATTTTTAATTTTCAAGGATTATCATATGGAGGTGACGGCTCTATAGATGGAATATCAGGAATAGTGAGGTAGTGTCTAAATCACTCAGTCCAACTCACTGCTTTGGCTGTGCAAGTATGGCACTGAGAAAGATGGAGGCAGAGGAAAGAATTAGGATTAGGTGATCCACAGGTAGATTATACTAGGTTCACTTTGAACTGCCAATCATATGAAAACAGTCTCACTAGTGAATATTGTCATAAACTAGCCATGATAAAAATAGCCTCACTTGAAATTGTTGGAGTTACCCTAATAGGAAGTGTGGGGACATGGGCCATGTTAGAGACAAACAAGATGCAAAATTCACACTAAATGACCTTTTATTCTGGCAGATGACAGATTTTATTAGTTGTGAAGATGCATGCTCTGTTTTATTTATTTGTAAATAACATCAAATTCAGAAATATAACAAAGAGTTCTGCAGTCCTGGTCTTAAAAATTACATTATAACCTTGTTATCCTCATGAATTCATGAGTCATATTTTTGTGTTAGCCTGCAGTGGAGGAAGCTTCATGAATAGGTTTGAACAATAAAATATTACTCATGGAAATGTAAAGAAAATGTTGATTAGTTGTTATACTGAAAAGTCACAAAATACCTCCATGAGTGTAGCTGTTAACATAGATATTGCCAAATAAGGGAATGATGAATAGATTGTAACACTGTAGGCATTAAAGATATTAAATAAAAATTAAACGTATTTTGAAAGAGATGCTCTGAATTTATCTAGGTAATACTTTTTTTAATAAAGTAAATAATCCAGAAATGCAGAAACCCAGAACAATTACTCAAACAAATTTTCAAGATTTTTAGGAATGTAGAGAATGCTGAAATCTTCCCATAATTTTTACTAAAAGTTCTAGATAATCAAAAGAAAAGAACCACATAACTGTGAGTATATTTAAAAATACTCATATTTTTTATATGTGTAAAGGGGTGTGTTAGTGTATATATCCCCATGCATGACTAAAAGTATGCATAGTAAACTATACATAAAGATGTTGTTTACTGACAGGTGTTAAAGTTATAAAAAACCAACCAAACAAACCAAAATCAAGCTAACAACAAACACAAACCCACCCAACAATAAAGCAAACTCACACCCTGTGAAACTGTTTTGAGAATGAACCTGATCTCTATTAACATGCCTAAATATTCCAAATTATTATCCATTTTTACAAGAACTTAACCTGTATGTTTTGCAGATTCAGAGTATCTGTGCTTCTATCAATAAATAGAAAGTGTTGGTAATCAAATCAGGAAGCATTGAATTCAAGGGTATGTTACAGTAACTTTATAAGAAATCAGAGAAAATTAGAGAATTGTTTTGCCTTCTTAGTTATTACCATCTTTGGGTAATTTATAATTAGAGTAAGTCATATTTTGTGAAAGAGATGGACTTCAGAAGTTCTGTAAATAGGTTTGTTAATATGTAATTTTTTTTTCCCCACGAAGTTGAAGCAACCTCCTTTTCTTCACTTTCTTCCATTTGTCAAAACAAGAAATGTTGGAAAATGCCCGCATCTATTTTCTCTTTTTTTTTTTTTGTCAAGTCCTATTTGTTAAAGCAGTTCTGTACTCTTTTTCCTTTGTCTCTAGATGGAAGAAGGAATTTTATTTGGCATTTCATGGCCTGCTGCTTTTTCTAAAGGTTTCCAACTCTGTTCCTGTCACTGGTAGACAGCAGGGGGTTCTCTAGCTATGCTTAAGATTGTTAGTAGTATCTGTTAATGTCAACTTGATATTGCTCTGTGATTGGAGTGACCTGGAAAGCCAGCTCTGCTAGATAAGTCCTTATTAAGGTGGTACACTGTTCTTTTATTCCAAAGTAAATATCTACTTTCAACTGTAAACAGACCATCAAATAAATAGGTTCATTTATTTATTCTGTAGTATGACTAGGTAAAACAAGTAACCACGGAAACTAAGCAAATATTTTCATTAAGATATTATTCTTTGGCACATTCCATTCTAAACATCAGTGTTGAAATATTGATAGGAAGGCAGGCTTTTGTAGGACAGGTTATTAAAATTGTAATCTTATATTAAGCTAATAAAGGAATATGCCAAGGATTTCTCACACACTTCAGCGTTTTCATGCTTTTGGGTAGCCTCAGTGAGGGGGAAACTCTGTTGCTTCCAGGAGTGAAACCAGAGCCTTAGCAGTGCCAATAAATTGCTATAATATCATAGTGACAGAAATTTATTTTATTGACAAATTCCACTTGGTAGCCCCAAAAACTCTGACATGCAGAAATGAATGTAGCTTTGTTACTCCCATGCATGCTGTAAAAGAATGCCAGTAAGCTTTCTTGTCTTCCTTTTAAAAAATAATAACATTTCGGAATCTGTTTAATTGACAAGAGTTTAATTGACCATGGTAACAGAAGTATATATTAAGTGTCAATTATGGGGCAGAGATTTGAGATATGAGAATATGTAACAGTAGAAGCAATTCTGCACAGAACCCCTAGATCTTTCTCTAGACTGTTTCAATCCAGGCTCTGACAGGATTAGGAAGCAGGTGTCTGAATTTCCCATTGCTTTCTTGAATTTGAAAGTCATAATAAATTCATCATAGCACCATAGCATGTGGTTTGAATGTAGTCACAAAGCCTTCTGTCACCTGGGAAGTGTTTACAGAAGTTATTGACATAGATTCAAATGACTTGAGGTAACTTTATGGTAGAATGAATTTAACAAAAGTGTGAAATTCTTTCTGCAGCAAGCCTCATGTAGTCTGCAGTGTGGAATACCCTGATTTCTGCCACTAAACCATGGCAAAATTGCATTGTTCATCCGCATGCTGTCTCCAGAAATGTGTCTTCAGTGAATTCTGTAAAAGTCCTATCTTTTTATCATTTTAACAAAATGGAGAACAGTGGCAGAACAGTGAAAAAACATCTCTTTCATACAGTTTGTTTGCTGAGGGCTAAAATCTCATGTTCAAAGTAGCAGTCTAAAAATGAGCTTTTTGTCTTCTCTTTTTTGTTTTCTAGTTCTGGTAACTATTTCTTCCCACAAGCCTGTTTTGTTGGCTAACTGGATTTCCTGAATACAGGGACTAAGGTGTAATTTCTTCCAGAGGAATTTTATATTGAGCCACCTTATCACTATGCAGATAAAACTTAACTTCCACAACCTGATCTGGCTCATTTGGTCTTGATCATGGATATCTCCTAGCTGTGCTGTAGATAAAGACAAAGCAGCAGTATCAGGAACCAGGTACAGCTTCTAGTATTTTCTACTGAATCTTGGAAAAGTTTTCCTAGGTAAGACTCTCTTCTAATCTGCTAGATGCAACTTCTGCAGTGGAGAATAGTAAAAAAAGCAGTATTGAACAGATCAAACATAACTAATCATTTCAGATGTCAGATTTAGCATACACATTGAATAATACATAATTATTCCAAAATCATATCATTTAAAAATATAAAATCCATATTTCATGGGTAGCAATTAAGTGAAATGCAGTGAGATAAAAAGCATTCCAGGCCATATTCTGTTAAAGCTTCTTTAGACTTGGCACCTACTCCTTGATAGCATCAAAGGTGATTTGAAATGTAAATAATGCTTAGAAAAATAGCTATACTTTTATTCAGACCTCTATACTTAATTCAATGATATAACTTGCAAAGTTTTTATATTTGAAAGGTGTTATATCAATAAAATTGAACAGGGTCCTTTCTTTTTCTTGAGATGTACTTAGTAGTTTCATCTTAAAAGTAAACTAATAATGAAAGATTTAAGGTTGAAACTGAAAGTATCCTTTTATTTCCATTTCTTTATATTAAAATGGTGTTATATCTATTTTGTGCAATAAAGCTAATAAAACAAAAAATATTATCTTAGCATTAAACTACTATTTTTTCTAAGATACTGAAAAAAATTAATTAGCATCTATAACCAGGTGTTAGTGTGACATTGCCAGACACCTGTCCTCTCTTCCCAGAATTTCTGGCCCTAGGGAGCCTAATATATCTCCTTGAATGCTTTTCTTAAATGTAGTTCACCATATATATAGTGTATTATATTATAACTTAGTAAAATACCTTAATAAAAAATAAAAATACCTTAACAAAAAAAATAATGCAATAAAAATATCCAGTTAACTTGGAAATGTAAGATGGTAATGAGAATGCATTTTTCTAACCCCCAACTCTAAGTGGCTCTTCAAGACAATTAGCAGGAGGAGGTAGGAAGCAGACAAGTGCACCTGAAACCCCATATATACGAAATAGAAATTGCTGCAGAGATTGCTTTGAAATGAGAACAACCCAAGAAGAAAAAGATCATAGAAAAAAAATGGTACTGGAAGAAAATGATGTGAAAATATGTGAATAAATATAAACCACACCTTTTCCTGTTGAGATCTGAAAGGCAATTTGTGAAATTTAACTGCAGGGTAGAGGTTTATTATGTAAACCTAAATGCTATCTGTAGCATAAATAGAAGTCTTATCAGTCTATAATGTAGCTTTTCCTTTGTTTCTCCCTTTCCACTTACATACTATTGAAAAATCTTTTCTATGGTATTGCTTTCTTAGGTGTGCTTTCAGCTTAGCCTTTTTTTCATGTAGAAATTAATAAGTAAAAAAAATGTTTTCTTAATGTGAATCCTAAGAAAAAAGTTTTGTCATTTGTTCATGGTGTTTGAAGGTGTGCTTCAGAACATTAAAAAAAGTAGGAAAATCTTTTAAGGATTTTTGGTACCATAAAGTGTGGGTTAGTTTCCTTTAATACTTCCATTTTCTTGTGACACGTGCTCATAAGTTAATAATTATCACAAATTGTAGAAGAAATGTAAACAAGGATATGAAGAAGCATTTGAACTCTAAGGCACGTGGTGTGACTCTCGGGGACGGTCCTGGGGAGTGCCAGGAGTTAGAATCCAATGAGCCTTGTGGGTCTCTTCCAACTCGGGATTTTCTATGATTCTCTGCTTCTGTGTGGGCTAGCGGTGAACTGATCTGTCAGAGAGGAAAGTTACCTCATGCTCCAAAAAGTAGAACTCACCCTGTTGTACTCCTTTTGGCCTCCTGGTCTCTAAGGCCAATCTCCCCTCCTCCCCTGATCCTCTTCCTCTTCCCACTCTATCCCCAATTTTATCATCCAAAAATATTTTCATTGCAGCCCAATATATTGCTAGTATTTATACACTCCTTTTTTAAAAGGAGTAATTTGCCACATGAAAGGGAAGCTGTTGAATTTAGTCAATAAACAAAACCTAGTGCTCTGGAGCTCTGCAGAGAGGTAGTTATAATACTAATATCAATCCCGGATTTTCTTATCCTGATCCTGACAAAATACAGCTTAGAGCTTTATTTTGAATCATCACACAGAAACAGAAGAATATAGGAAGGGAAATAGGAATTATTCAAAATAGAAATTAAATCCAGTTAGCAGCACGAAGCATAGAAAATCCTTCTAAGAATATTTTGTCCACTTCCTTTCTGTTTTTATTTGCTTTTCTCAATGGTTCCTAGTGGTTGTTTTGCTAGTTTCTTGTCCAATACTAGAGTCATAGTAGACTTTCATTTTTATTTGTGTGAAAAGCTAAAAATAAGCACAGAAAAATCTTTACCCTCAAATGTTCTAAATAGTTTTTAAATAGTCTTCAGTGCTGTCCTTTTTTCCATGGAAGTCTAGACCTTCATTTTTATCCTTGAGAGAACAAAATGAAATGAAACTATCTAGTCTAAATTATTTCTCAGAAAACAATGCATGCCATGGCCTTCACTTCATGTCCAGCAGAGCTCAAAGAAAAGGTAATGTGTGGCTGCTGTGCCTGGTTGAAATCTCAGGGATCACAGCACAGGTTTGTAGCTACATTGTAGGTACCTCATAACATCCTTCAGCAGCTCCACTGGCCCACACATGAATATGTTCATTTTAGATAAAACTCCCGCTAAATGCAGCTGGAACAAAGCCCAGATAAGAGTGAATTCTTTTGAAAATTCCGCTTCCTATCTCATTAAATGGAATGATGAAATAGTTGCCTATTTTCTGGTGTAATGAGGTTATCACAGAAAATGAGGTACCACATAAAAGGACTCAAAAGTAGTTGAACTTCTAACACTTTGAAAATAATATGCATTTACTGCTGTGATTTACAGTTCAGTTTTCCTGGCATTAGTTTGATTATTAGGTCTGAAAATCTTTAATATATTCTTGAGAGGTGAATCTTTAATATATTCTTGAGAGGTGATGTTTTTATGAAGGGAGAGACAATAATAACAACACTTGATTAGTTCAGCAAGTTGTTTAAGAATAAATTTATATTTTAGTTTAACCTTCTGTGTTTAGGGATTGTTTATATTTTTTCAAGATTTCCAGAAGCTTTACTCTGTGTTTTGCAGAGTGCATTTTAGTTTGAGTTGCTTTTCACTGTAAGGAGCAAATAATGTTCAGAAAGAGAATGGCATGATGACAAGATGACCGTTCAGAAATGGTATAAGAATCCTGCCACTAATAAAATATTTCACCCTTCTGAAAGGGAAAAAATGTTAGAAAACCAAAGAAAAACAATTTTGCTAAGCTGTGTTAAGAGTAGAGAAATATTTGCCTTAAGTCATGGATGAAATTTAAATTCTGCATACTCTTTTTTTTTTTTTCACCTCTTCAAAAGAAAAAAAAAAACAACCCAAAAACATTAATTGTCAATTAAGGAAATTTTATTACAAGTAAGAAGTAAAATAATTTCCAGGAGATTCCACTAGCATGCTGTATAGCAGTAATAACTGAAGTATATTTTCCTTGAGGAACTTATTCTGTAAACTCTCATGTGACGTTTTATTGCGTTCCAAAATGTGCCTTCCTAAGAAGATTCTGTTTAAGCTTGTATTGCGCACCACTTCTTCATTCCCCTCTTACTTATTTTCTAGCAAAAGCTAGAAATGGTCTTAATGCCTATAAATTCTCTTGAAGGCAGTTAAATATGGCATGGCCGTGCAGTAGGACACAACCTTTAAGCTTGCTGTGAAGGTAAAGTATACTTTAGAAATATTACAGAGATTAGGTAGCAATCAGATAGATGGTTATGACTTCAAGACTTAAAAAGCCTCCACAACACAAAAAATAAAAGCATGAGTGTTCGACCTTTTTTTTAAGTTGACCAGAATGTTTCAGAACAAAATAGTGTTGTTCAAGGGAGATGCTTGAATTTTGGATGTATGCAATAAAAGATAAATAGCAAAAGTTCATGTTCAGTCAAACGTTTTGGAGCCACATAAACCTACTGCACTGATTTTCTTCAGTTACCACACTGGGGGTTAGAAAATATTTGAGGTAATCCAATGCTATGAGTTTCTTGGTGTTTTTAGATTGCTTTAGTACTGTGTAAGTATAAAAGGTTCAAGAAGTGAAATTATGTAGGCATTGGCATGGAATATAACTATTGCCATTGGAAGACATGTCTGCATCCTCTGACTAATAGAGACTGGCAATGAACACAGTCGTCTCTAACCTTACTTCCTTCAAAATACAAGAATAATATGCAGTAGTTTTCTTGGAGCAGGTCCAAGAATTTATGACTGAAGGAGTATTTAAATGAGTGTGGTGGCTTCCCTGAAACTTAATTGTAGACCATAATGTTACCTTGATTTAGCTCTCTGTAGGGAAAGTTCTAGACCCCGGTATTTTTGGGGTGTAGAATTACTAGTGAACTGGTTGTTCTCTGATACAGACATAGATTAGAACACATGTTACTGAAGATAACTAAGCTGAATTAGTGCTTAATTATTCAGAGGCTATCGTCTAGATAATTAAACTCTCTGAAATGTACTTAATTTGAATGATGTATTGTAGGGCAGGTAGTCCTTTCTACACTGTAATTGAGTCTTTTGTTGAGTGAAATCTGGTGTCACTTTTGTTTTTATTTGAAATACAAATTCCTTATAGGCTAAAGTGTGGTTCTTGTCACATAAAATTACTCAGTGTCATGGTGGCAGTGCTTTCTTGATAGACTTGTAAAGTCAGTTCATAAGGACTGCATGTTCCGTGTGTTAGGTGATAAATGTAAGGTTTTAATTAAGCCATAAACTACAGCAATAGCTAATTGTTTTGAAGGTTTTGGGGTGCTTTTTTCAGCAGAGCACTACATTGTAATTGGAATCACCATGAAAGAAACAAATTGTATAGAGATTGTAGCTGTCTGTATAGTTCAGCATGCTAAATTCCCAAAACTCTTTCTCCACTGCTGTATAGCAAACTGATTTAAACATTTAATGGAAAACATGAAAAGTCCACAATTAAAAGTCCAGAACCAAATTATAATAGCCCTGTATCCTTTATCCAGAACTAATCATCTAGTTTGTGCAAGTCACAAATAAAGATAGTGCCCAATATCTTCTAAGACTTCTGTAAAGAAATGTATTCATGTTAAAACATTGTTCTTCTTCACTGAAAGAGGTCTGCTTTCACCCTAATCCATCTGTCTACTACATGCAAATGTTGTTATTACTGCTCTTACAAGAAAGGAGAGGATGCAATGGGCACAAGCATTTCATTTTATATAGGCCACCAGCACACAAGGAACATACCTGAATATGACTTACAGGTTTGGGATTTTTTTTTCCTTTTTTAAAGAAAATAGTCATACTGATTTTCTATGTACCATATGTATTCTGTGTTGTTGTTGTAGGTTTGGGGGTTTTTTTTGCTCTTTCTATATGAATATATTTTTGGCTGCTGTCCTGTGTTGCAGGGCTAGGTGGACTTTGTTCCATTACGACCCTTCTCTGTGGAGATTTGTTCAATGGGATTGCAGCTGGGTTTATACTGCTGCAATTCCGCTGTGTGCTGTGTGCTTACTAACTACACAGCATGAAGCAGGCAGAGTAAAGGTAGTACTTAAAGATTTTTGGAGTCTGCATCCGCATCTGCTCTACCTCTATGAAGTTTTTCTATTTTTATGTTCCCCCGAATTGTAATCTCAGCAACAGGAGTATTCTGTATCTTTGGTAACAGCCAACCACTGTCATCATGCTAGACAGTATTCCTTGATGGTGCAAAGATATTTGTCACACTTTGTAGGTACAGAATTCAATATAAGTATTTAAATTGTAACTTCAAAGGTGGGCTTGTAAAAATGCAGTTTCTCAACTGAGCAACAGCTTGCTGTGCTTTTTGCTCTTGAAAGGAAACATTGCTCCTGTTATTTATTGATTTTATGGTAATTAGCCAAGAGCGGTATTAGTGTATAATTAAAGATCTCCTGTATCAAGGTGATGCCACCATGGCTGTTTCCTGAGCTTTCTGATTCTGGTGTTTCTCCTTGTCAGAGCAATCCCAGGAAACAGGGATGGATACCTGGGAGATTTCTGCCTCTTATTAGGACGTGCCAGTACTCGTTACTCTTGCAAAAGAGAGTCGGCATGTGGGGCCTCGGTGTGGGCACAGGGTTAACCTCACTAACCTGCAAAGAATCTGTGATCACTTTTGCAGAGCACCAGTTCTGCTGATCCAGGAAGGTAGTACAGGACAGGGGGATGTGCAGACAGGTTGCTGCTGCCTCTGTGCTGTCCCGTGGGGTACCTGCTGTGCTTCATTTCCAGGCTCCTTGTTGCCCAGGCTGTTTCTGAGAGGATGGGTACACAAGTGCCCGCTGTCTGTAACCAGCCACAGAGGCTGCAAACACCATATTTTAGTTTTTACTCCCCCTCCCAAAGAATCATTATACCACTGCCAGGGCTGACAGTGCTACATTAAGATAGATGCCACATATAAGATACTTATAGCTTTCTGCACTAGCTCTAGGAGATTCTACCGGTATTATCAAATTTTGTGTCTGTGTTTTAATTAGCACGATTTTAAGAGTGACACACCTGGTTTTGTACATGCAGCCATGCAAGGGAAACACGGTACTTTATTTCTAAGGGGGCTGCAGTTGTAGCTCCAAACAGGACTGAAGAGTGCTCCTGATGTAGCACTGACAGTGTCTCTGATTGGATTTTAATTTCTTTTGAACTAGAGCTACTTGTTAAAACTCGGACCATGAGGGAGAATACACATATCTGAAATATCAAAAGTTAATTTTTATTCAGTTTTTAGTCACTGATACATATAATTCTTTCTCACCCTGTTTTGTTTCTTTGGCTAAAAACATAAAACAGGGATAGAAGATTTGAGGTGGAACTTTGCTTATATTTTTTTTTTCACATACAAAAGTAGAAAAAAAGGTTGGACAATAAAATATATATTTTTGATTTATTATAATTTATATAATATATATAATCCTAAAATATATTCTCTTTTATTGGTGTGAAATATTCTCTCTTAAGCAGCAAAAACAAGGGACAAGAGTAGGTGTATATAATATATATAACAATTTATGAGGACATGACTTAAGCAATCAAAAGAAAAGGAAGTCATTAACTCAGAACAAACAACAGCACAGTTACTATTATGGACCTAATAAAAATCATGTTGGCTTTTTGTACATGTGAAAAATCAATTTTTACTTTTAATGCACACAGAAATCAATGCACTAGAGTGAGTCTTTCATAAAGAAAAGTCCTTCTGCCTCTCGGTTTAAAATTTTCAAATGCATCTAACTTTAAAGGGACTCAGTAATGCTTCATTTCTGATAAAATGACCGATTTATTTTATAGAATCTGGGGCAGTTTCATGATTTGTTTGTGGTTTGATGAGGGTGTTGTGGTGGTAAAGGAAACCATTATTACTTGTAACAATCTCATTCATTTCAAATGGCTGAAGCAATGCAATTCAGTGACCAAAATTTGCAAATCAATGCTGTAAAAATGATTTGTTGTGCTTGAGTTGAACAGCTGGTGTGTCTGTTGCCTATAAAACTGAGATATACTATACATAGTGCAATGATGTGTAAGTGGATATATCGTAAATAGAAATAGATGGGGTATTTTCTTGCATAAATTTCTTTTCACCACCTATCAAGGATGCATCTGTGTTTTATGAAATAAAGACAGTACCCTTAAGGGTATTTTTTCATTAATGCTTTAATATTTCAGAGAGAACAGACTTAACTCATGGTAAAGCAACAGATTAATGTGACATTTCAATAACAGTAACTGTTAGACATTAGTGACACAACTGATTTTTCATGTTTTAGAAGAATACACAGGTGTAAAATTGACAGCCTTAAGTATCTGGTGTGTTTGAGGACACCCAAGTCAATTGTTTTGCATTATCTTCATACCTTACCTGATTTAAATCTCCTGTTTTCACATATTACCATAGTAGGTCAGGTGCCATTTTAATTTCCTTTTTTTGCTCTCGTGTTTTCACTGCGATGAGTAACCAGGAGCCTTTTCAGAAGGAAGACTGGCAAGTCTGACAAAATTTTAGCTTTTGATTTTGCAGACTCTGTGATTGTTCAGATTTGGCTTTACTAAGCTGATAGATAGTATCTTTTCCTCTTTTTTCTACATAGGAGAAAGTTTCAGTGTTTGCTTTTGTTCTGGAAAACCATCTGCCTGTCCCATGACTACCATTTAGGTAAATTTCTATTTGTAATGGTTTGTTTATTAATTTTATGAACTACTAAATTTGAAGAAGCAAGGAGAAATTTAAAAACCCCTGCCAACCAACCATATTCAAAGCAGTTCTTTTCTTTCTATTTGATGTTTTACTCAAATCTCTACAAATCCACAGATCTGTGGGTTTTCAAAGCATATATTTTTGTCATCAACTGCGGCTTTTAGTGAACTGGATATGCTTCAGAATTCAAAACAAAGCTATTGCTTTCCTTCTCCAGTGCTCTTTGCAAACATGAACTGGTCAATTCTAGCACTGGTGTTACCACCTTCATTGTTTAGCAAGTACTGTAAATAAAATCCTCATGGTCTCAGATTCCAGACCTGCTGAGACGCCAGATGACAGAGCTGTCTTAGTGGAGCATAGCAGGGAAGGGGGAGGTCTCCACACAGCCTCAGGTGCTCTGATGTAGGATGCACTCAGCTCTTCTGTATTGCACAGCTGTACAAGCTTCTTCCAAAAATTCAGTTCAGACAAGATATTCCATTTCTCCTTGTGAACAGACTACAAAAGAAATTCATCTGGGAGATGATTTTAGGCTGGAGGAGAAAGGTGGTTGGTTCTCATTCGTGTGATCAAAGTTGATCCAAATTTAAGCAATTTGTAATACAGCTGACATCAGGCATTTGACCTCCACATGTCTCGGCTTTCGCGGTGTTAAAATTCTTGCCTCTGACTTCCTATTTGATCTTAAGACCCTCCTTGGCAAAATACTCCAGATGCGAATTCTCTTATGGCTTTTTACTTCTTTCTGTATTCCATTCAAAAAATAATTCAAGCCCAACCTTATTTCCCAGGTTTCAAATACCATTATAAACAGTTGCAATTTTTAATTAAGTGTTGCAAATAGAGGAAAAACAAGAAATGGTTTCACCAGGATGTTTCTTAATAGCTCCTGTAGTTTTTGTCATGGTACAAAGCTACACTGACATGCTCTCTGTCCTTCTGCACAGGGCTCCTCTGAACAGTAAGAGTAGTATCTTGGTATTAATTTTGATTCCACATACAGTACCTTCAATGAGAAAACAAGACAGAACTTTACTGACTTAATGGTGTGCAAATCTCTATAGTGCACTTAGGTTTATAATTCATAAGAAAATTTTAGGATTTCTGTGCACAAATTTTGAAATTAATAAAAAACCCCACATTGAAATCTTTATGTAAAATTTCATATTTTACTTTATAAATGCCTTGTAATAAGTTCTTAAATAACCATTAATCTTTATATCAAGAAAAATATTGCAGAGAACTGCTGTGTTTGGTAGGGGATCTGATAGGCTGAGACTTCATAGAACAGTTGCACTCCAGAGATATCTGTAGAAGCATACGCTGAATTTCACAATCACACTCTTGTGCATAAGTATTTCAAATCTAAGTGAAACATTCTTCTTCATAGCTCTTAGTGAGATGCCGCCTCAAGTATTTGAATTCAGCAATAGGATATTTTTAGTCACCAAATCTCTAGTCTATTGGTCATCTTTAGGGCTGAACTGAGATGAGTTCAGGGTTGGACTTAAACCTGGATATGGATAAGCTTGAGTTCATGTCTTTGTTTTGTCTTTCTGTTGCATAGTTTTTGAAAGGATTGAATTTAAGTAGAGAAATGTGAATGGGAAAAGATACATTTTCCCAGTGACCAGTTAAACTAAAATTTTGTGCCTTGAATTTCTGTCTGTTGAGTAACATGCACTTAACAGCACTGTGGCTACAAGGAGCAGATTTAACTTGTAAAGCCCAAGCCAGTTGACCTCTCCTAGTCATTGCTCAGTCAGAACAAATGGTACCAAATATCAGCGTATAGCAAGGCCATGCCTGATTGGGAAACTTCCTTCCCTGGGTCACATTTACCATTGTCTCACAGTGTCCTTTGCTCCTGTTTCAGGCTCAGCTAACTTTACAATTTCTGTATTCTCTTCCAGAGTGTTAAAACTCGGTCCTTAAACTGTGTCATAGGACTTTCCTATAAAACAAATCATTGTTTCTCCAGAACTTGATGAAATTATTTATTTTTTCCATGTGTTTAGAATTTTCCATGCCATACTGTATTGCACATGTCAAAACACAGCTTGCTTCAGAGGATGAAATAAGCAGCTAAAAATCAATAAATCTTTTTACAGTTTGCCACTAGGGATCATTATACAGTGTTTATTAGTTGTCTTTCTTACCCTTCAGATGTAAGAAATAACAAATCTGTTGAGTCTTAGTGTGTCAGGCTGCTCTGCTGCCTGACTGTGCTGCCTGCTGTGAGGTACGGGCACGGCTGGCCAGAGCAGCAGCAGTCCAGCCATGCTGGGGAGGCAGCTGCTCTCGGCTGGGTGTTGGGTTAGAACACACTGGGTCATCTTTTCACTAAACATTTTTTGTAGCCCTTTGTTTTCAACTTTCATGCTTCCTCAGCAGGACCCTCAGAGATTCAGTGCCAGGTAGTATGACACCAGCCCATAAAGAAGAATAGGCGTGCAGGCACTGAGGGCTCTAGGCGTGTCAGCAGGTGTGTTTACTGCTCATGGCTGCGTGCCTTTTTCTCTCCCTCGTGGTTGGGACTGTGAGGAGCCCCCAGACATGTTTCAATCTTGGAATTTCTTACCCGTCCCCTGCTTAACTGACGTGCTCCAGATGCATGCACCTCAGTGCATCTGCTACATCCGGATCAGGTGATCAATGCACACAGTTCAAACCCATATGTTTGATAATATAATTTTCTTATCATCAGAGATACTAATGAAAAACACAACCGTAAGAAATTCCGAGATAGGAAAGCATAAGGTGGTTTTCTCCTTTTCTCATGATTTTTTCTGTCTTTTTAAATACTTCCCTAAATTTTCTGGTTTGGCTTTCACGTTGTTTTTTAAATTCCAGTTTTACAGATCATTGATAAGTGATGTGGATTAAAGAAATCATACTTGGATCTTTCATGAACAAGGAAAACTGACAGTTTCTTAGTTTAAAATAGCAGTAACTAAAAAGTGTTTGCTTAGCAATTAATGCAAACAGTGTAAATGAGAAGGAGATAACATTTCTCCCCAGGGAAGTGATCACAGCAACAACCCTGAAAGAGTTCAAGCAGCATTTGGACAATGCTCTTGGGCTCAGGGTGTGATTCTTGGGGATGATGCTGTGAAGGGCCAGGAGTTGGGCTCCATGATCCCTGTGGGTCCCTTCCAACTCAGCATATTCTGTAAATCTGTGATTATATGATTTTATTCAGGCTGGTGAAAAAGGAGGTAATTAAGTCTCTGAGCCTGGAGGAGTCCAACACACATTTTGTCCTAACAAAAATGTACCACAAAAGAAAATAGGTTACATGTCTGTTTGTTTAAATGGCTGTTTAAAGTTTCTTTTACATTTGTGATAATTTCCATTATGACTCTTTTTATAAGCTTGGGAAGTGGTGGGCTGGAAGCTGTTATCAAAACTCTGTAATGAAGACTAAAGGCAAAAATCTGAGGTAAAGTAGGCAAGTGAGCAAAATTAAAACAGAAGTTAAAAATGGTCCTTGTTTCAGCTATTCTCTGTGCACTGAAAAGGCTTCAAATAGATTTTTTCTCTTGAGATCTAGGCCAAAATAGACAATCTGAAGTTGAAATTGTCACCACTAACCTACACTTATCCTGCACATCACAGGTGATATTTACAGTCTTAAAGTTGTTTAAACATGTCTGTCTTCTGTACAGATATTTTAATGTGAAGGAGAAATCAGTAGAGAAGACAAAGCTTCAGCAGAGTCTCATTATCCACAAATGCAACTGGGCTTTCATGTAAATTTCTCTTTAAAGTGACGTGAATTTTTTCTTTGCTTTCTGACTGTATCAAAGCTTAATATCTTTCATCCCTGTAATGTGTTGTGTAAAGCATCAGACACATTAAGTTGCCTGATATATTTTTGCTATTTTCTTTCTGACATATTATCCCATGAGGCAAATGACTAATCTGCACTGGCATATTCCCTGGTGACTTTGTATCGGCAGAATTAATTCACAAATCAAATCCCTTCACATGCTGTTCTGTGGAGAAGTAGTTAGATGGAGCAGGCGTGCCAAAGGTCTGAATGAAGTCTTGAGGGCAAAATTATGGGTGAAGAGGTTAAGGAATAAGAAGTAGCTTTCTCTCCATTTGTTCCTAATTGAAGCATCACTAACAGGTACAGGATGTTCCCTGAAGTAAGGGGAAGTCAAGCAGACCCAGCAAGTCCCTGCAAACTGCAGTAACCAACATCTACAGCTAACTGGAAAAATCCTGAGAGCTCTTCCTTAACTGTTGCCTGCACAGGTAACTGGTATCTCCGTGACAGGAGCCCAAGTGAGAGAAGGGATATTCCCTTCATAGGGAACATGGCACTTAGTCCAGGTTAGAGACACCTTTTAACACCTCCTGTGCACCAAACCTCACTTTTCTCTGCTATTTTATAGGTGTAATATAGGGCAAAATCTAGTCTGTTCATGTGCCTGGCAACTGAAGAGGGGTAAAAAAAATGAAATGTTAATGGTTCAACACACTTATTACTTGAAATATTCAACACCACTTTCTGCTCTTTATCTTTATTATCCAACCTGCCTGTACGTGTTTTTTTTTGCTATTGGCCACCCACAGCATTATTGCAGCACTGCCTGGTGGAGTGGTGGTGGAGAACAGTCACAGAACTTCTTTGCCTCCTGGTTGCACTCACCCTAAGCAGAGCTGCATCTGTTTAGTGGCAGCTTACTCAGATACTGGCTATGGCAATGCTTTCTGAAAAAGCACATTGGAATTCTCAGCTGTGGAGTCCCATCTGAACAATTCTTGTGCAGTTCCCTGATGCCCATCTTTTCATAATTAAGCCATCACACTCTGTTATGAATTGTTGCCAACCTAGCAGTACAGAAACCCTTCTAGAAATTTGGTTTAGGCTGATAAAACAGTTAGAATTTTTAGATCAGTTTGGGGAAGAATTAACACACATAAATCTATCCAGATTTGGGTGTGGCTGCCTAGTCTTTATGAATTTTTGTTACCTAACTTTTCTGATACACAGATCTCTGGCATAAAAGCCCTCTGAAATGAGCTCTCTAAGAAGATAGCTAAAGCTATATAGAGAAGGATGATTAATAAAGTCTCCTCCTCTCTTTCCTCCCTCCATCCATCTGGAACAAAACTGTGGCAGACTAGAGAGATACACATTACTTATTTTCTGTCATTATGATCTGGTTACATTTATTTGGAATCTCTTGAGTGGATGCAGGACAAACACATTTTGATTTTGCTTTTTGATTCTGTCAGAGAAGCATTTTCTGCTCATATCCCAAAATATGGATTTAGGTTTGCTTGTACCCTAAGGCAGTCAGTAATCACTTTAGGGTCAATAGAAGCTTTCCTGTGCGTTAAAATGTCATTGCTTCTAAATATTGTATCTTACTACCTTTGAGGAGTGGGATTGGAGGGCTTCCAGATTCTCACTGGCTCACAACACTGAATTTAGTTCTTAGAGGCATTCAATATCATACTGTTTTCAAAAGCAAAAGAGTGTTGGGGTTCCTGCTTAACCTTTTAATTTGATAATTTAGACATCTTTCAGAAGGATGAGAAGCACACTTTTGATATTATCATTTTACAGTCCCTAGTACATTATTGATATATTCTTCCTCACAACAAAATTTATGCATACCAGCTCACACAATTGCAAGGTATAAATATTTTGTATAATGTAACATATATGACCACTGTTTGTTCATCAGTCCTGAATTTGATGTGGATATGTGACTAAATTGTAGAGATCATTGAATTTCATTTTTTCCCCTCACAGTTTTCTATCCCTTCATTCTTAGAGGAGCAGCATTGATTTATGCTCAAGATAATGAAAAGGTTAATGAAACACAAAAGCATCCTACTTTCCATCAGTAAAGTATCCATGAACCATGAAGCAATGAGCCAAATATTTGTACTACAGATTAATGTACTGCTATTTGTTCTGTACTTGTTTATAAAAAGAGCCTTGTAACCCCAGGGATTTCCCCATGCACAGAGTAACTGGGTAAAAGCTGTAATCCAGAATTATCTCTCAATTACTTTAAATTTGGAGACTGTACAGTCTTTTGAGTGACAAGTGCACCAATGTGTTTTGAAACTGCCATTGCAGATGTTGGATTTACCTTCATGTGTTACTAACACTGTGATATTTTAGTATGCTCAGTAGAGGATATCATAGTATTCCCTAGTAATTAGTCTGTATTAAAGTATTGATTCATATACCTAAACAGTCAGTAAGTCAATAGACTTTTAAATCAGTAGGAGTCAAACATGCTAACATACCTTTTAAAAGTATTTTATTTTGTGATAAGCATTTTTATGCTACTTCAGGTTATTTATTGCACCTTGTTACATAGTAAGGGGGATAGTTCCCATTCATTCTTCTAGGATTTCAAAAGATACAGTCTGCATGTTTTATTTGTTAATACAGTGTAGATCAAAACCCAAATGCTGCTATTTGCAAGTACTCATCAGTGCACTAAAACATTATGCTGGTAAACATCTGGTAGCACACAACTTCTAACCTTCTTATGGTTCTGTGCTTCTTTCATATTTTAATCTTTTTCTAAGGCACCCCTTCCTCACAACAATGTTTTGCAGTGGCAGAAATTAATTGCAGCACTATGCATCCCTACTGTCCTAATATTATTTCCAGGCATGTAGCATTGTGCTGTGCTGTAAAAAAAGCTGCTCTCAGGGTGTGGTAGGTGATGAGGATCAAACTCCCTAAAATTTCTTTTTTTTCCATCTTCTCCATTATGTGGATTTTTTTAAGCATCCAGCCACTATGTCCAATTTGTTTCCTGACCCCTATTTCTCAAACTGACTTTCACTCTCTTCACAACTTTCTCATCAGAAGCTTCTGTTTTGGAAAAATCAGCTAAAATACTTCATTTTAGAGTATATGTAACCAATTCTTTTCTTTTCCTTCATTCAAAGCAACTACTAGAGCAGTCAATCATGCTGTGTTGGAAATGAGATCGTTTGAGAATTGCCTGATGAAGATAGTTAATGAAAGTCACCAGATGACACAGGCATTTACATACCAATTGCTTACGGCAGAGTAGTGGTTGTGAGCCCATTAAATACTCAATAACAAGTGTGGGAAAATTGAGCTACTTGATGGCTGTTGCAAAACTTTCATAGAGGGGGATGTAATCCTTGAAATTGTGCATCATGCACTTCCTATTCCTGCAATGCTGTGAGACAAGCAAGAGCTGGCTGGATGATGGAAGTACAGCTTGCTGTCCTGCCTAGATTTGGACAACAGTAATTAATTATTTTGGTAACAGAAAATCCAGGATAAATGTGTTTATCATCCACAGACAGCAAATTTCAAGGCCAAGCGGGAGTATTCAGTGCCATTACTATCCCAACAACAACTCTTTTGAGCCCAGACTGGTCTTTACCTCATGAAACTGTAACAGAGACAACACGGAATTATTTACTGTTGGAGTAGGCACAAGGTAGTTTGGCAGCAGAAGTATCACAGGACAAAGCCAGATCCTAACTCACCAAATATCTCTGCTGTTGCTGCAAGTAGAGCTAACAATGCCTACACGTGCTCCTTGCTGCGTCTCAGAGGTGACCTGCTGGAGCAGAGCAGCAAAGAGAGGCAGAATAACCCTGACTGTGGCACACATCTTTCCTCACTGGAGCATGAGCACATTGCATAACAACATGGGCCAGTGGTCTGGGCCAGCACCTCCTCCACCACCATCTGAACACGAGTAGAGTCTTTGTTTTCCTTCCTCTCCCATAGTAAGACAAAATTTACTTTCTTTTTAAAAGAAAATGAATCAGTGAGAACAAATCAGTCATTACTCCAGAAAAATTTAAATAACTGTGCACTGGTAAAAAAAATCTAAAATGAGTCTCAGAGGAACTGTTGCTACTGTTTTGTTCTTACAACATTCTGTAATTTGTCTGATTATTGAACCAAAGTGCAGCATGCAAGCAGTTTTCTTTGTACTTGACCTTTTGGTCTCAAATACAAAAAAACACATGTATTTTTATGTAGAAACACTACTTTTGAGGAGTTCTTATTAGTATGTTTGCAGTGTGGCATAGTGCAAGTATCTAGTTGCTGAATTCTTTACAGATAAGCTTCGAGATCTTCATCACACTTAAATTAACTTAAATCAGTAAAGTTCCATATACATTTCTCTTTGTTTCCTTTGTGAGCATGTTTATTTTTTACATTAGAAGCCTCTGATAAAATGTTTTCTTTGTGAATCCAGACTTTTTTTTGTTGTCTTTATTGCTTTTTTTTTTTTTTTTTAATAAGACCAAATGAGAAAACCATAGCCTATAAAAAACACTACCACACACTAGATTTTGGGGAACGACTTGTTGGGAATACGATGTTTTTTTGGCATGCTCCTCTTTGTCAGTTGAGATTGATTAACAGTTTTTCACCCTCTGTACCTTCTTTTACCACCTACATGCCACAGAATAAAACTGGCTATCTCTACATAAAGAGTCTTTGTTACTGACATTTACAGTGGGGAGAGAAGGGTTTTGAGACTGTGATGGGACATGAGGAATCAAATGCTGAAGCAATAAAGAATGATGTTTTATCTTTTTTTTTTTTAATGCTTATGGTACAGAGAGTTTTAAACTGCTGGTTTCCTTTTCCATCTTTCTGCATAGTTTTGTTGAATCTGAAAGAACTCATGGTCCTTTATAGGCTCTGCATCTTCTGTGTTTGCTTAATCTATGAACTCTTCCTTGCCTTTCGATACTGGGTAGCTTTTCCCTGGGTGTTGCAAGAGTATTCTGTGTTCCTGGATTGGCACTGATCCCTGTACAAAGTGGCACTAAGCCCTACACAGCACTGTGGCAGCCCTCCTTTGTTCATGTCCTTTGTTTTCTTGTTTCAGATCTCAGCTTTCCCCATGTGGTGAAGAGCATCTCCCATTAGATTTTGTGTCTTTTTTTAAATGTCCAAAGGAATATCCATATTCACTCTGATTTCTGGCAGCTGACCTTCTGTGCTGTGCTATTATATCCTCAGACTGGAAAATCAGGCAGGATACCTTTCCTTATCTGGGGCAGTAGCATCCACTTGTGGTTATCCCCTTGATGACCTAGGCAAAGAAGGGGCATTTCCAAGACACAGTGACATCTTAAAGCTTCTGAATGTATAGTCAATGTGTAGCAGAGTTAGAAAATCCAGAGAGCAGCGCCGGTGTTGTGGACACAATGGCACTGCCACGTTGGCATTAGAGCTGTTTGTGCTGCCAGACACCTACACAGACTGTCACAAGTGCCAATCAAAGGGTCACATAACTCCAAGGATTGCTAGTACTTGCAGAAGGCCAGAGTTCAGCTGTCAGGACTGAAACTAGACTAGAATACGTGTATACCCTGGACCATGCTGATAGAAATACTTTATAGCGTAAACAATATCTGATATATTTTCTGGAAGAAATCTCTCTCAGGATAATTCCTCAAATAGTCCTCAGCCTAGATTTCTCTCTTTAGATGTCCTTAGTTGCTTCATAATCTTTCTTTTGGGGGACTGTTTGATACCAGTCCCCAGGCTGGTTGTGTTCCTATCCCACTGATGGCAGCTCTTGTTCAAAGGATATTTGTAGCAGCTATTTAATTCTGTGTGGGGAGCAGAAGCCTTTGAAATGGATGGAGTTGTGGTGAACTGTCAGAAAGAAGCATTAAAGAAACACTTTTCCTGTTTTTAGAATATTGTTAGCATTTTACATAATTTAAACATTTGGGTAGTCATGTTTTACTTATTTGAATGCTGCTTACTGTGACATGCCTTGCAGTAGAGCTGTGAAGGGAGTGGTTATATTTCAAAATAATCCTGCTTACTTGGGTGATATCAAATTCTGTGAGAAAGAGGTGATCTGAGGGGATTAGACTGTGCTCATACATCCCTAAAAGTATTAGAGAAGAGCAACAAGCAAAAATATCAATTTAAGAAATGTTTTCTTCTTTTCCTCTCCTTCTTTCTTTGCAATTTCTGCTAGACTGGTCTGTCCTCACACCACTGAGTGGGAAGCAGAGGTTCTCATGGTTCAGAGGGTATTCTGTGGTTTTGAAAACTGCAGATGAAATTAGGAAGAAGGAAGGAGCCTGAAGAATTTCAGCAGTGGATGATTTTGCTAGAATTAAGAGTAAACATAACTGATTGTAAATGGGATAAACAGTTTTGTAAATGTAGCAGCATATTCTGAAGGGCCTGCCCAGGAGTATTCAGAATCTGACAACCTGTGGCCCTCAGCTACGTTTTGTGAAATCAGCATGCTGAAGGTATCTGTATATGGACTGATACATAAACTCTTGCCATTTAACTGCTTAATATAATTTTCTAAAAATTAAAAAAAAAAAAAAAAGACTTGCCAAAAAGACCCAAGCCTGCCCTCATGTTGATTCATTACTAGTCCTGCAGATAAAATTAGGGAATCTTTTCCTTCATTTCTGGTCGTCTGTTTTTGTGCTTGGGGACCTTGGACTCCCAGAAGAAAACAGTAACTCATTCTGTTGTACTTTCAGAGATACCTTTTGACCAAGCTTCCTGTTCATAGAATTTTGACAGTGCAGTTCAAATAACTTGAACCTGGAGTAATGGATGGAAAATGGTTTGAAGAGCAAACGTGAAGCATTTCTACGAGCTTGCGGACTGAGGAAGGACCACCAGCTGTGCTTACCTTCACAGTGGTATAAAAGCCACAGAGGGCCAATGCCAATTGTCTATGTCTCTTCATCTGTTTAATTGCTAAGATGTTAAAGCTGGGCACTTGCTGTGCAAGAGAACTGCAGGAAAACGTTGTGTATGGGAACTGGACAGGAAGAGTTAGTTATGTAATAATACCCCGTAGGGCATCCTCTGAACTCAAATCTGTCATCCACCTTGACTTGGTACCATCACCTCTGATTTCAGATCAAAGCCAGTGGTGACCCAAGTGTGTTATTTTTTACCTGTGGTTGTGCAAAACAGGGTGTCATGCCTTATTACACCCAAAACCAGCCCAGGTTTTCCCCAGGCTTTAGATATCTCATTGGCATGTTTAACTCACGAGTTCAGTCCTTCCATCACCCTATGCAGTGAGAGAGAGGATAGAGGGGTCACTAGAAAGTCACTTAGGCTGAATTTGTTTTCTGAACCTTCAAACTATGGGTCCAACTTGGACGTCATTGGTACAATGAATTCTGTCATATTCAATCTTTTTACTAGGGCAGGACATCAGTGCTGAGATGATGAGGTACACACACTCAACTAGCTCATCTTTTTCACCATCCATTTGGATAAGAATGCTCTTGAAATGGTTGTGATTACTTTGTAATTTCTAAATTAAAACTGTGATTTATTTAATCAAAACTAAAACCTAAATTTAACTAAAACTTTTTTGAGACAAATACATTTCTTCAACAAAAGATTTAGCTTTAATCATATTTAGTTTCCAAAAAAATTTTAAAAGACACCTTAAGTCTCAAGTATGTATTTTTTTCTTTTCTTCAGTTATCAGTTTCAATAAGTTACACACACAAAAGAGATATACTCTCGGCTTCTAGTGCTTCATCTTTGACACTCTTGTTCCTCTTGTGTACTGAAAAAAATTGCAGTCAGTCCACTGTGTGCCATTTGGTGTGACAGGGTCAAAAGCTTCTGAACAGCTGAAGCTGTAGGTTGCCATCCCTCTATTGCCTCTCTTTGTAGAGGCTTCCCCCGGGTGACTGTGCAGCACCCTCAGGAGTGAGTGCTGCTCAATTACTCACACATTGATGCTCAATCTTTCTCCACTTGCTCAGACTGAGTCAGTTTGAGGATTTAAAAAATTCATAAAAATGTAAAGTTTCAACATAACTGTGAGACTGAAGTTATGACAAGATATTGGCAACGGCAAAACTACCTGCAAGTCATCAGGCAGAATGCACAAAGTGATTTAAAAAAATAGAACCAAATGGATTAATAGCATAAAAATTCATGCTTCTGATGAACTAATAGAAAATTTATGTCAAAATAGCAAGATCTACATTGTCATCTAGCTAGTTGTCAGTCCCATTTCAAAATACCACTTTATAATAACAACTCAGTCTTGCCATAATTGCAGCTCTTTCTTGATATAAACATTAAGCATCTAGTGAGATCTGGGACACATCTTAAACTTTATCCTCGAAAGCCCTCTAAAGGATAAATCCTTTTCAAATGGATTTAGCATCATCTCAGTTTGATAGATATTTATGATATAAAAGACCTATCCCACCTGCTATTTTCCTTTGTCAAATAGGATTATTCTTATTCTTGGTTATTTGATAATGCTTTATTAAATGGATTGTGTTCATTTAGACATATAAACTCTATTTTCTTTCCCAGAGTTCTTTCCTTTATTTTTAGTGTTTGGCAGCATTTAATAGCTTAAATATATTTAGTGTCCAAAATTTAAATAAAATAGGAATGGCAGCTGTCCAATACAGCAGTGTATCTTAGCATAATAAGCACTAATAAAGAAGATAACAAGTCTATTAGCTAATATTAATTCTTAGACAAAGTGGCCAAGTAAATGTAGGACAATAAAGAGGAATTTAGTGGTTGAAAAGGCATTAGTCCAGCTAGTTTATTAGTATCTTGTTTTAATTTTAGAAATGTGAATCCTGTTATTTTTAACTATGTCTGTTTCTGTTGCCTTGAGCACCCCTTTCTCTACATACATATTTGGATGTGGATTTTTTGATTTTTTTCTCTCCTCATCAACCTTTCTATTTTTGTTAAAAGGTATGAATGAATGAATGAATTAACCCTTTGAAGCACCTCTGTGCATTTCTTCCAAAATTGCTCCCATTTGGCAGCATGGAGTAGCTTCACGCTGCGTATGATACTCCCAAGTGTGTAATCAGCAAAGTCATATGGTTTAGGTAATCAGTTCTGTGAGTACAGCAATACATAACCAAAATCTCAAATTCTTAATAAAAAGTTGTGCTACGCATATCTCTATCGGATGTACCTTACATTCCATCAAACCAAGTCTCTGAGACTTACATTGGGAAAAGTGCTGTCAAAATCTCCTTTTTATGCTCCAAGATGCTTTCTCCAAAGCATGTGCTTCTTTTCTTTCACATTTACTCAATGTAAGACAGGGTTTATTTCTGTGTATTATCTTTAATATCATTTTTTTTATATCAAAGTGAGCAAATTTTAATAAAATATAATGTGTGTTATTGAGAACTTAAAACCTTAACTTTCAATTAGCTGTTAGAGGATACTAATATAGGACAATACTCAGGCCTGGGGAAGAGTTTCTCTTGGCAAGTTATTGTTCCTTTGCATTATATTCTCAATCCCATGAAGACTTACAGAGAATTTCAATTTAGTATTAACTGTGAATTTAATTAGAGTTGTTGTCCTGTTAGATTACTTATGACATTGCTAATTAAAATTTGAATTAGCGCTGTTGTCTATATTTCCCTACTGAAAAAAACTAATGCTAACTAAGAATGTGTGAAATAACTGAGCACTAAAAATGAATATATTTTGTATTTTTACTATCGTGAATGACCTATATGAATGACCAAAATTTCCTATTTTTCTTTTAAAACTTTTTGAACAATGACATCTGAACTCTTTTTTGTATTTTTATTTAATTTTTTTTCTGAATTTCTCTGTGGTGATACAAAGGAAACCTTGGATGATACTTTCAGTGCAAAACTAGACATGGTGATGCAAATTCAGAAAAAATGTAAAATTCATGAACAAAGTTATAGAAAAATGCAAAGGAGATAAATGCAAATGATAAGAACATCCCAAGATTTGATAAGATTGATGCTTGCTTTGGGATGGAAATGAATTGGGGAGCCTGAGGTTTTGATTTTGTGAAGTTTGGGCTGCATTTTTCCTTGAATTCAGAATGGTTTAGAAATTATCTGCAATAGTTCTCCTTCTTTTCAGTCCCCAGACTTCTGCATCCTCTGGAGCATAAAATCTGTCTTGAAAAGCTTCTCTCTGTTAGAATGGAGAGGTTGTATCCCAACTGCAATTTGCTTTTTCCTCCCATAAGATAACCAGAAATAATAGCCAATTTCTGGTGGTTTTGCAACCTTTTGGGATTTAATAAAATTGAAGCATTTTGTTGAATTTTTGCAGAGGTATATTTTTATCAGATACTCTGTCATATCAAGTTATTTCTTGCAAAGCTATGATGTGGGCTGTTTTCTTGGTTGAGCAGATACTGCTGTTTGCTTGAACAGTTTTAGTCAGAGAGTATTTCTCTGTGGGCATGCAATAAATTGTAGAAACATTTTCTGAGTTCATGGCATAACCTATGATGATAAGTCATGTTAATATAAGTTGCAAATTTTTTTTTTTTCACGTCTAAATGGTTTACACTCTTGTCCTGGAAGCCAAAGGTGGCTCATAACTATACATTAGAGATTTAGCAAGAATGGAATATAAAAAGTATTTTTATTTTTAACATTCAGATCTTGTATTAAATAATAACATAAATAAGGAAGATTTGACTTTAAAGTTGTTCAGTGTTTTTGCTACGAATATTTATTTCCTTACCCACATACAGAAAACTTCTTTGAAAAATAGGATATGATTACCAAAAGATGCAATAATTGAATCCTAAGCTCTTCTAGGCAATGAGTACTAGTTTTTTCCTGGTATGGAATACTAAATAAAGAACGTCTGTCCTTGGAACTGCCAGTGGTATACTGTGCATGTGTCTATAAGGTGGATGGTGAGTGGTCAAACTTGACCTATATCTCAACAAAATAGATTATGAGCTATATTTAATTCAAAATTCACATATCTGCATTATTACTCTGACATGTGTAGTCAGTATACTGCTTCTCAGCAGGACTTTGAGCCTGATCCCAGAATTCTGTTATCACAGAGGTTATAGACTGCAGCTGTCCCAGAGCTCAAGGCAAAACTTGCTCCAAAGTATTCAGTGTCTTATGTAGGTATCCCCTTAACATTTACCAGTTATCTGATATTTGTATCAGCTTTGTATTAGTTCCTCCTTTTTATGACAACACCGTGGATTAGGGGAGGGCAGAAGGAAGATCAGTAACATTTCCTCTAAGTGTAGGGCACAGCCAGTGACACAAAATGCAGCCCCGTTCAGGCAGCCAAGCTTGTTGCAGAGGAGCTGGCTCTGGCACAGCTAGCAGCATTGTTCCTGCATCATTCCATCACTATGCCCATTCTAATTAATTTCTCATGACAGCAATTAGTATGGGTGCAAAAGTATGATCATGATGCTAGAAATTACCTTGGCTATGCTTCTACTTTCCCAAGGTATATGTCCCAAAGCAAGGAATGAAATTATGGCTCTCTTCAGTAGGTATTTTGGTTGTCTATTATTCATGCAAACTACATTTTGATGCACCTAAATTTTCATTCCAGTCTCCCTTGGAAAACCTCCTGTAAATTTAAATGATGGACACCATACACCCGAGATTATTTCAGAAGAAGCCTTTTTTTGGCTTTTTATCTGGCAGCCCAGATACAAAAGTAGCCAGTTTCGGATGACTAGTTTGGTTACCAGCTTTCAAGGCTTATACCTTTTATGACTAGACATCCCACCATTTTGACCAGTGAACATTGAATCAGTCCTCAAAAATATATGATATACATCTTCCAAAAAGAACTGTGATGAAAGAATAGATAAATGCAATGCTGCCCAGCTCCACAGCTGCTTATTCCCATGCTTCCAAATGTAAAAGAATGGGCATCAGAGAGTAAGATGATTTTACAAGTTGAAATATGGTATTTATGAACAGTTTCTTTTCCTTTGTCAGCTACCAAATTTAAAGTAATGAATAAATTGGTATTCCTCTGAAAAAAACCCCAAAATTTTTCCATAATATAATGTTGAATTGACTATTTAAATATCTAAGTTTTAATTGCTAATTAAATCCAATACAATTTTTGTTGTGATTGGTTGTTTTCTTGCCTGGTGATTGATGCACCTGATTGTTGTTGTGTTAACTGACATGCAGTCAGTCCATTTGCCCTTTTCAAATATTGGCACAGCTTTAGAATGAGAATTTCCCTACTAATAACTATTTGTATTAAAAGTGGGCATGGTTGCTGGAGATTCATCTTAGCCAGCTCTTTCACTTTTTAGAAACATAATGTATGTCCAGTTCTTTTCTGCAAAAAAAGCTGTCAGGTGTTCGTAAAGATTTCTGTGATGGTTTGATACTCTAAAATGGTACAAAATATAGAGGATGTGGTTCTTGCCTCAAAGATTTTACAAGATACATTACTTGTCAGTCATGCATATTCACACATACCTACAAACACATCGTTTCTTCTCTGTGGGGAGAAATAGTGATGTTACATTCTCTTTCTCACCAGAGATAAAAAAGGGACTGACAACAGAAGTCTCCTGCTCGTTAAATAAATTGCATGGCGAGCACCATTTCAACAAACCTGGAATGATCCCCATGTTTTTGTGCCCTGAGAAAATTGTCTAGGCTTTTAGTATTTTGTAGTCTACAGGGTAGCTTAGTTTCCAGAGCTGTTGGCTGGTTTCTGTGTCACTGGAGTTGGGACTTCAATGGGCCCACACTTGCTCCCTAGCTGCAAGTCAGCAGAGACTCAGCAGCCCATTGGGAGCATGTATATTTTATGTCTAGATGAAAGCAGGCTTCTTATGCATTTATTATGCACTTAATTTGGTGTGACAGGTTGCATTCCTTTTGCAGTTATGATTTTTGAGGAAAGGAGGCCTTTCAGGAATTGCCAGAAAGCTTCACCTTGGTGTTGTACCATGCAGAGTCTGGTACAGTTAGCCCATTCATGGATTGGCCTGGCACACATTACAGAAATCAGCAGAAAATTTGGATTCGAAGTGAATCCAATATACCAATATAATGTATCTTATGTAAAAGTAGAATTAAATATCCAATAAACAATAGGGAAGTATAATCAGCTTTCCAGATGAGGAGCTATTACCAGATCCAATATTGCATGCAGTCTTCAAAGTAGTTTTAACTTAATTGATAAAACAAAAAAGTATTAGAATAAATGGATACAAAACCATTAACCAAATACAGTATCCATTATAATTTATGTTGCAATTAATCAGAATATTGTCTGCTGAATTTTTCTGCTGAATTTTAGGGCTGGTTTTATGATGGAACTGAGTCTTAGAAATTGTTTGATGTCGTCTTTACTTGCATGTCCCCTAGGAACAATTCAAACAGAAAGATTGGATCTAGCACATCACCACCTCTCTGAGCTTTCATGTTTCTAGTTACTTTGAAACTTCTGTAAGCTTTGGATAAAACCTGAAAGAGGAGGAAGGTAGAAGAAGGGGCAGGGACATGTGTACGAAACGGTGTCATGTTGAGACACGGGTATGAATTTCACGGTCTTTAGTCTTTCAATGTTTGCTATCTCTGTAAAGTGGAAGCTGGAGACAAATACTGGTGAGTGATCATCAACATGTCCAAAAGACTATGTAGCTTCCAAGTGAAAAGCAGGAAAACCATAAAAAAAATTAAATATTGTGCGCAAATTGTAGTTGAGTATTTTATGACCATATAAAAGCAGATGTTCTTTATGGCTGCAAAAGATTTTCTGGATGGTCTCTATATTTATATTTAGTCAATCCTAATTCTATTTTGGCACTCAAATTATATCTTTACAATAGCTTCTCCTTGTCTGTATGAACAAGAAGCAATTAATTTCTTGTTGAAGTTCAGAAAAATTGCCTGGTTTGTTATGCCACAAACTTCATCTCTAATCCTTAAAAAAAGAACAGTGTGGGCAGATGATTTCCCCTAAATAAAGGGTTTTTTGGGGGAAGTCAGGGGACTCCATGTGGGTGTAATGATCTACATTTATGCACCTGTGGACCTCAAGACTCAGGCAATTTAAGGCATTAGAAGCTCTATTTGCTTGAGTACTTCCATTAATTTTAGTAAGACAATTCACAGTAATAAGCACCAAGCTCAGAAGCACATCAAGATCAGCCCCTACAGTATTTAAATGTTTGTGCAGTTCTGGTATCTTTGCCACTGAGCTTTTCTCTTTTATTCCTGTGTAAATAAAGGATGCAAGCAGTCTGAAAGCAGTGGTCACCTCTGCAGGATCAACATCTGTTGAATGCACAAGGCCATGGGTCCTGTGCACGGATCTGTCATTTGTCAGTTTTCTCCCCTGCTTCGGGAAAAGCCCAAGGACAGTGACAGTGATACCTGTTGGTAAACAGATGATCTCTGAATGTTGACAGCTGTACTGTAAAATCCCTATTATGGATGACCTTGCCATACTATTTGACTTTGCAAGGAGCGTCTGTCCTTTCCTAAATTGAATGATTGGATGGAAATTATCATTCTTAATATGTTTGCCTTCCATTTAATGAGCAATCCCTTTATGAAGGGTGAAGACAATGCAGCCTCACATGCAGGTTTTGTTACAGTTCATCAAAGAAAATCCCCTTGCAATGTCAGAGCTCCTCTGTGGCAGGGAGCACCAGGAGCTGTAACTACCCACTGTGGAAGAGGGAATCATTTAAAGTCAGTGTGAAAAGATTAAAGGGAGAAAATTTCAAACTGGGACTTATCTAAGGCCAGGAAATGCCTCAAGGTACTTTCTGTGGAATTTGAGTATTTTGCACTGTCTGGTAATATACTGTATGAGGTCTTCCAGTAATCAGGGCTTCTTCTCCCCTGGAACCCTCACCCCCTTTCCCTGTTGCCTAGGCTTCATCATCATGACAGTGTCAAGACAATAGAAAGACGTTTTGAGAGATTTTTTTCTGCTTTCATGAATCTTCTCTGACCAATTTCTGCCTTTCTATCGAATTTAAAAGCACTGTTGGTGGCAGAATTTGTATTGATGACTGTGGTTTTGAAAGACCCACATATTCTTTGGCTAGTCGGTAAGTGCAAAGAGAAGTCAAACACACGTAAACTATAGGCAAAAATCTATTTTATGGCCAGGGGAACATGTGATGTGCCGTATCGTTGGCTGCCTTTTATGCTCCATTATTCCAGTGAATGATTTCCATCAATACAAATGGTTCCACGTAATTCAATTTCATTACTGAACTGTGGTCAATATCCTGGTCACAAGAACAGGCTGCCAGAGTCTGTGGCCGGCACGTGTAGGGCTCCATCTACGTGCTGAAGTGCTGGGGCCGCGTGTCCTGACGGTTTCAATGACAAGCCAGGTTTGATGTGCCTTTCAGCACAGGTCATCTCTCATCTTCTCTCATGTGGAGCTAGAAAAGTGGTTAAAAAGCTATGTTTGATTGAAATATCTTTACTGTTGCTATTTATTCCCTGCATCTTTAACTCACAAAGAGTTTACATGACTGTCCAATCTTCTTAAATTCCTGACCCATACTTTTTTTGTTTGTTTTTCTGTCAGGTAAAAATATGTAATCAGTGCTGCATTTTATAGTGAAAAAGCTGTATAAACTCGGTTTTCTTCAGTAGTTTGGAAGTCCCTTGCATTGTATCATTAAAACAGCATTTTCCACTGCATTTTTATAAATGGGTGGATCACTTTTAAGGCATTCTATGTGCTTTTTCTATATTTGAGTCCCAGATATTTTCATCTTCCTGGTTGTACAGATTATACATTTCTATGCTTTTCTACAGCTTTAAGTTTAATTAGAAGCATAAAAAAAATATAGTACGTGACTAGAAACCCCATAAAACCATGTGACATCTAATTAGAGCAACAGATTCAAATATTATCTGGAAATGCAGGCACTGTGTTGAGTTTAAATTTGTATCTCAGTGGAGTTATAGTTTCTCCATAGTTAATGTTGAAGACAGAGAGATCCTATTTTAACAAGGCTAAACAAGTTCAGTAATATTGTATATATTTAGCTGCAAAGAAAAATTGAAAAATGTGTAGACGACTTTTAAAAATTCCCCTTCTGTTATCACATACATGAGGTGAAATTAGGCATTATAATTAAAGATACTTAAGGTTAGTATTTCCTTACTTATGACTGTATGTTTTAGAGACCTTTCAAACTCTCATTGTGAACTTTTGATTTTATTTTCATTCCTAACACTTACTTTTAATTCAAAAGAAGAAAGTATCTAAGAAATATCATTAGATGAAATTTCTAATGGAAGCTTAAGTAATTAAAAAAAAATAACATGAATGTATTAATAACAAATCATAACCCCTTACAAGTAAAGGCTACTTTTGTTTTTATACTGAATTCACATTTACTAGGAGCATACTTTTTGGTTAAGCCCAATTAGTTACACATTAAATTGAAGTAAGGTCTCTTCAGACTCTGGTCTCAGATTCATTTTGCTTCTTGGAGGTGATGTTGGAAATAGCAAGCTGAGTTATTTCTGTATTTTCAAGGGCTACTGGAAATAGTAGAGACAGCCAGGTGAGGAGGTTAAAATAAGGATAAAACAATTGCTTGGTGAAGCATGATACACAAAAGAAAAAGAAATAGGTTTTTGCCTTATCCACTAGATTGAAGCAGTTTCATGCTGAAAGCTGGCACAGGGAAAATCACGTGGGATCAAGAAGGGAGTTTTTGCAATCTAGGGAGAAGATAAGCATAGTTTAATTTTTTTTCCTTGTAAAAATATTGAAATTTCTGTTTACAATCCAATGTGAAGCAGCTTATAACATATTTACACCAGAAAACAAATTTGCTCATGGGAAAACTAATGGAACTGAAAGCCATTATCTGTAAGGATACTCAGCTGAGGACTGATGGGAATTTTTTAACATGTGCATATATGTCTTTGTAGTGCTACCTAAATAAATCATGTCAGACAGTCTTCTTCCAACTGGAAAAATACTTGCAGAACAATGGCTATATATAATTGGTAGCAATTTGAAACAGCCTGGAGTCCCCGAAGCCAGAAATACAAAAGACTTAAAGAACAAACTGCTCTCCCATTCTGAAGGAAAAGCCAACTTTTCCTTTAGTTTCTTTCAAAGCCAAAATTTGGCACAGTTACATAGGCCACCATTGACCACTCTTTGCACTGAAGCTTCCCTAAGCCTTTGTTTTCCAAGCATGGTTTTCCCTTGAAATCCTCCTAAATTTTAAATTCACTGCATTTTTCAAAGGGTTTTTTTTGTTGTTGGGGTTTTTTTCTGAAGTATCTAACAGTAGACAGCTACTCTATGGTCGTGGTAATCTTATGGTTGTATTTGCTTATTTCATGTGGAGTAACAGTGACATCCAGTGGTTGGCTATTTCAGCCAGATGTATAAATCACTATTCCAAGCAGTATGTCAGTGAGTGCACTCCCGTCAGTGTTTCCCTTCTAGGGGTTCCCTTGGGTGGGAGATGAGGGGAAAGAGAAATAAAATTTATAGTGCAAGAGATTTACTCTGGGAGTTTCAGCAAGTGTTGTGTGGAAGTGAGAGAAAGTTATTTATGATTTTAAATTTGAAAAACATTTTTTTGGTGTTCATTTCTGTGGTTTAAAATCAGTTCATACAGCACTGGAAGGTTGCTTCATGACATTTTGAATTTTACTTTGTATCTGAAGTTCATAGAATCATAGAATGTCTCTACCACATAACTATGCAGATGTGCACATAAAAGAAGACATTTTCCTTTGCCATCTGCAATTAATAATCTTATAGTTGAATAGGGGAGAGAGACAGAAGATAATGGGAAGAATTTGTCATCTCTTTTCTTTGTGGTATGACATATGTTTATTCTAATGACTTGGTAAACTAAAGGGTGTGTTATTATATATAAAAAAGGCATCCCAATAACTGCATTCATTCTATACTGTGCAACTTGTTGGAACAGTTTTTTGGTTGTCAAAGCTTGAATGAAGCTCTTAAGAATGAAAAGAAACTTTTATTATTGTTCATCTGAATCAGTCATGTTGAAAGGCATCCGAACACAAATTCTTCACAGTGTGCTACTGTGCAATTTTTCTTGTAGGCCTTACTGGCTTCCATTCTAAACAGATGATCTGTCAACTAGAAATGTAAACCCAAATAGATTTTCTTTTATATATATATAAAAATATATATAAATCACTTATTTTCACTCTTGTCTGTACTATTGCATTCTGTAATAGTCTCTTCATAAGCTCTCAGTAGTAATTATTTCCTTGGTCAGTAAGGAGAAAGAACAGTGCTGGTACCTCTGTACCTCCCTTGCTGAATGATAAAGGATTTTTGGTCCACCCAGCAAGAAATCTTTGTTCTGAACTGCAAAAGCATTTGAAATTGTGTCTAAGCTTTGAAAGGTTGAAGTGCTGGTGCATGGCTTCTGAGTTATGGCAGGGATCATTCCTGAAATAGTGCTCAAAGTGATTAAGATAAGATAGATGGCAGTGCCTACAGAGAAATAAAGAAGTGCTTCTTTATGGTCCCCCTTGGTTGTGTGACTGAAGAAGTCAACACGTTGCAAATCAAAACAGGCAATGTCCCCATAATTTTAAGCCAAATACTGGGAAGCCTGTGAATTTTATTACCAGTTAAGTAAATAAGAAACATTGATTTAATTTTGAGAAAGTAGCAATATGTTTATGTTCTCTCATGTTTGTGTATTTTTCTGCTTCCCTAAGTGCCCTGCTTCCAGTAGTCCTTGATGAAATTTCTTGTTATAGGTTACAAAGGAAAACTTTGAACAAAAAAAAGACCTTGTAGACATTTCAAAATCTGGTGATTTGTGACCAATCTCTTCCAGGGTTAAAATGAACAATACTTTTCAGTTAAAGGCTGAGAACTGTAAGATTTACTGTGAAGTCCCCCTAGGCTGGAAATAGTGTTTTCAGCCATGTGTGCAGTGAAACATTTACTGTGGAGGTGTCTGAGGAGACATGTCAGCAGTTGTTTGGGGAAAATCTTGTGTCTGTCCAAGCCTTTGTACATGTGCAAGCTGTTCTTAAAAAAACAAACGTTTATTTTAGTCTTTCATTGGTGCAGTTGGATGCTTAGGTTAATTTTATAAATATCTTTCAATTCAAAATTTAAGGGAAAAAATGGTGTTTGCTGTTCTTGGCTTCAGTTGTCTTTAGGATGTAAATCCTTCAGAGCACTCAGGTAGGTGAGCTTCTGGGGAGATGTACTTCAGGGCTGATTTGCTGGTGTGTCAAAAAGAAGAGAGGTGGTTGGCTTGCTCCAGTACTCTGGGTGTAGATGGAGACATCTGTCTAATGACATTTTTTTAACATGAAGTGTATGTTTTTTCTAACAAGAAGTGTATGTTTCTTGAAAAACTACTTCACAGCACAGGATGTATAGTCTGAAAAAGCACTTTTCTCAATTACAGTGAAAATAATACTTTGACTATAAGGGGTTTTCCACTTGCATTTCATCTATGGCTAGTTAAAATTTTCTTCTGCTTGAAATGCTGTCTTCTCTTCTGGTTTGGAAACCAGTTACAGCACTCCAATTCTTTTCACTTCTTGCTTAGTAAAAAGTGAAAGCAGTGAAATACAAAAGTCTATTATGCACCAAGAAAATATCTTGTGAATTGTCCTTAGTTAAGAATGACTGTGAAAAGGGTCACTGGATTTCAACATATAGATACAATTCTGACTTAATAAGCAAGAGCTCTATCTGTTTAATACCAAAACTCTCTTATCCAAATCTACAGCAGTTTCAATCCAGCATTCCTAGCACAAGTCATAATTTAATTAACATGCTTGGTCGGAAGAGCATTTTAGAGGGATTTTTAGGTTGCCTCAGTGTATTTGACTGGGTTTTCCTGACTTTCTTGCATCTCTGTAGCATACAGGCTGTAATTCATTTGGTCTGTATCCAAGTTGGCATAACTAAAACACAGTTCCGTCTGAACCTTTTTTTTTATCATGTGAAAAACTTCAGATATCTGTTTCTTTCTTATTTTAACCTTGAGCTTTGATCTTTAGTGACAGTTCAGATTTAAAATCACTTCCTACTGGATCGCATCAGTAGGATGATTGAAGGGGATTGGAACCCAAGCTGTTTACTCGGTTGGCCGTCAGAAAGTTTCCCTTCAAGGGAAGCATTTCAATTAATGTTATGCAAACCACAATGAGAGTGGAGACCAGCCTAAAGCTACACATGTGGGTGTCAGTTAAATTCAGATGTCAAACATGGCTTTTAATTACAGACCAACAACTGCAAATCGGTGGTATTTGAAGCATGCTGGTGATTTCAGCTTCACTTTGGTAACCCATGATATCTGAAAGTGAAGTGAGAGCCTACAGGTAAAGGTTTATGCACGGGCCCTGTGTGCTTCAAACTGTGAATACAAAAGGTTTGTTTGCTCATCAACTGCAAGTCTAATGAGTAAACAGACTCTTCAGAAGAACAGACAGTTCTCTTCACCATATCCTTAAATGGTGGAAATGGCATTCTGGAGAGGGTAAACACAGGGTAAAGATGCCTTAGAGGTCTTCCAGCTCCTCCAGCTCTATCCTCTATATATCCTTCTTGAGACCACAAGCTCACCCTTTGGGCAGTTCTTTTTGGAGAGCATGTTAATGTTTGAGTGTATACTTTCTTTTTATTAATTTTTTGTATTTCACCTCCTGGCTATTCACAGATTTCAGTTTAATCTGTAGAGTCCTCAATTTATCAAGATAAATGTTTCTCAGATTTCTTAGAATATTTTTGAGGCACTTTTGAACAGTGATGAAAAAAGGAGGACCATGATGATTTCCAGACAAGGGAGAAAAAATTGTCAAGTTGGCATTGATATGGTGTTGTGGAATCTTTCAGATTTAATTGTTTGAACAGTTTGAGTAAAATAAAATAATGACAGTTCAATTCAGTTGGAAATAACCATACTATTCTAGGTAGAAAAAGTGTAACTTTCCTTTCTGGGTTATGGAGTGTTCTGTTTACTCTTCCATTTAGCCATCATCATAGTAGCACACCACTCTTTTAGCTTAGTGATAGATACTTTCTGTAACAGTATTCTCAATATTTCAGAGTTTTTACTTTGAAAAACAGAAGAAAAGTTTTCATTTAACAGCAGAAATTTACAGACGAAAATATGTAATTTCCAATTATAGTCAATTTTCAATTTTTGTATTCAGAGCCAAGAGGCAGTTAGGTGGTTTACATTTTCCAGATTTTTCCCTTTCACTTGACCAAGAGAAAAATAGTTTTTTATTTGAATTCTTGGTGAAGTTCAAGGATCACAACAGCAACATGACTGAAATATTTAAAAGTTACCGCTGCTGAAGCAAAACTATGGCTGAAGGCACAAGAGTAAAATCAGCCTGTCAAGGTACCTTGAACTGCACTTTTGGAAGCAAGAATACCAATGAAGCATTATTGCAAACTGCAAAGTCAGTCAGCAAAAAATTTAAGGCAAAGGGTGTTTAGCTACATAAATAGAATCATAGAATCATAGGTTGGAAACGATCTTTGAGATCATCGAGTTCCACCCCCAATAGACCAAAAGCAGTACTGAGAAGCAGCTGCAATAGATGTAATTTCTGGTGATAAAGAGGTTCCTAAGCATGAAATAAATAGTTTTGTTAAAATGTTGATAGTCTTGTTCCCCTACAATACATATTCCATTCATTTCTAAAGCTTAGCACAGCAGGAATTTGGATAATCACTGTAAAACTTATCCCCAAAGACCCATTTCTGTACAGCATACATTTGATAATTATAATCCAGAGCTAATTTTTTGGGGTTTTCTGGGTGCATTCTTTGGAGCCTGTGCAAATTGAAGAGCAATAAACTTCCGTTTGAAAATATAGTATATTATTTAATACGAAGTCATACCCTGAGAACTGTTTTTCTATTTGTGTAGAGATGAGCATGTATTGTTGACACAAGTTTTCCTCTTCAGCATTCATACGTGCATGTATCTGGAGAGAAACAGTATTTTAAAACTCTCCATCATTTCCCACTAATTATAGAAAAGTACTTTGGACTATTTGAATGCCTCATTATACACAGCTGAATATATTTTTTTCATTTCCTTTTCAGAACTTGTTTGAAGAAGGTGCTGATAAGGGTTAGATAAAGTGTTAATTGGATTACACTGTATTTGTGAGAGAGATGAAGAGGGAAGACACAGTTCTTGCTCTGAAAAAAGAGTGGAAGTGACTGCATGTCCCAGACTATGATACTGTAATTTAGTTCAAATAATTACAGGGCATTTCACTTACAGGAAAAGTTTTATTGGCTCCTACTCAAGCTCTTTTGCCCTACTGTAATGACAAACAGTGTCTGCTAATTAACTGGGTGTTTCTCTGCTTAAGAGCAACCCTTATTGTCATCAAGCTGGGATTCAGCTGCCTGCCTCTCATTTTTGTCACTGGGCCATGGTGGCTTTAGGGGATTCCATGGTGACATATGGTGAGCTCAGGAGCTGCTGGACAACATTTAGGTTAGTTTAAACTAAACCGTTCTTTAGAAAGTCTCCAAATTCAGATAACTGAAGTCCTCATTCAGGTCTTCTGTTGAGTGTGGGGTTTGTAGCGACACAGGAGATCTAAGTTTTTTCTGTCTTCTGAATTGTTAGGGGGATTTATTTATTGATTTATTTATCTATTGAATATAGATGTTTAATTATCAAACTATTTTAAATAAGTAGCTAACTTTGACTATGCTGTTCTGAAACGAAAATTAGTGCAAATAAACAACTGTGACATAGCAAATCTTTTTACTGTAGAAAAATCTATTATGCCAAACCTGTAAATTATTTAAAACAGGATAAATGGCTTTATAATTTCATACTGCATTGCTGTAGAGACTATTGTCCCCTGTTTGTCAGTATGCCTGGGCAATATGTGCGAGAGCACCCAAAGCAGATATGATTTGTCTTGTATGAGTGCAAATAGCATTGCTAAACTAATCTGGGGTCACTGGGGCATTCTCTGCTCCTGGGAAAATCTCTTACAAGTAATTAATCCAGCACATGCTCATTGAAGTTTCAGAAGAGGGATGCAGTTTCCAGCTAAATCTGTGGGGAGATTAGTAGTGAAATTTGTCAGGTAAGGCTGGGACAGTTTCGCACCATGACAAGGAGGACTTTTGTATCTGGGCTGCCTTGACCACCCTGTGATCTGAGAAGCTACTTCAGACAATTTTCCATAGGTTTGGGTTCAAAATCTTTATCCAACCTCATCCCTTCTTGATGAAAAGCTGAGGTGAACAGGAATATTTTTCAAATACAAGTACTCAATTGAAGTGGGCTTCTTAATTGCTACTTCAGTGTAGTCCCACCACTCTGGTTCTTTTGCTTGCTATGACCTTTCCAATACTTTCACATTTATGCCTAACATTTAAGAAAAGATCACTGCTAATGGTAAGTTGTAGGTATGAGGTGGTAACTGGCTGCCCAAGAGATTAAAAGGGTAAATCAATACCAACCGAGGAACTCCATGATAAATTTAGGACCAGTTTGTGAAGAGGAAATAAAGATAATTAGAAGCTCTCCAAGTATTTGGCTCAGAAAACTACAAGGCAGGAAAGGAAAAAGAGTCACTAGTAATAAAAGCAATGAAATAAGGCTACTAATGATGATGAGCTATCAGATGAAATCCTGCCTGCAGGAAGACCATTGTTGATGAGTGGCAGTTCAAGGAAAAAGCAGCAGTTTTTTATACTGGTGGCAGCTCCGATGTTACCAGGACCAGCCAGTGACATGACCTTTAGGAGTTGTCCTTCTTCCCAAATATGCATGAGTTGACTTTAAGTCAACTTTGCCCTTTTTCTATGTGTTTTACTGCAGGAAAAGTGTTTAAGTGCAATATTCTGCCTAAAGTTTTACTGGTAACACCGGTTTCCAAGCTAGGTGGTTGTGAGCCAGAAACAAGGTGAAGATGAAGAGCATGCATTTTTTGATAAAATGCATAAGCACACAGGTGGGACGCAGCACCATAAGTGAAGTGGGACTGATGAGGAGGAGGGAGTTCCTCTGAACCTGGATATTCATGGCATCTCAGACTCTAGAAAACCACATCTTTAAAATGTACCTAATAAAATTAATTTATAACCATTGTGTTACTCAAGCTTCTATCTCGAAGATTAACTCTCTGTCCAGAAAGAATCTCTATCTTCCATGTCTATCTCCTGTCTCTCTCAACACACTTGTCTGTGTGTGTTAGTTTCCAAAATACTGAGCACTGTGGGGTGATGAATAACAGGATGTTTTGTTCCAGCAGTATGGTTTTTTGCAGAGACAATTCTAGTTGATATTAAAGCCAGTGACCAGAGCACAAACACTGGTGTCAGTTCCTGTTTGGCTGCCGCATGTAAGAGGAAGTATTAGTGATGCCATACAATTGTGGAGCAAGCTTTTGTTTACCTGGAATAATGGTTTCTTTAGATAGCCTGTGTGCCACAGGTTTGGAAGATGAGGAGAGATGTGTTAGCACTGACCTCTCCCAGTCCGTGTGCTGCTGCATGTCCTGCTGGGAGCAGACTGCCTGCTGTCTGGATTCCCTGTCACACACAAGCAGTGACCAGACTGCTGCCCAGGACTTCTTATTTGCCTTGGATGAGCTCACAGGTTTCCAGTCCTTGTGGACTGAGCCTGTTCTTCTTCTCCACCTTCCTGAAATTGTGTGCATGTAATGCGCTATTGAATAACGATCTAAGCCATGAGTAAATGATCCTGCAAAGTAAATTGTGATAACTATTGTATTTAGGCTGTTGGGGTACTTGGCGTGATCCATTTAACTCCTTTATAAGAGAATAGGGATATAGTTTTACATCTCCTGCAAAATTAATTGCTCTTAGAGTCTTGGAAACACTTCCAAGGCTGCAGTTGCTATGGTGATAGATGTAGTATGGAGATGTAGAGAGATTGCCTGAGCAATACTAGCCAATCATCTTTGAACTTCACCTACCACAAGCCATACAACTGTCATTTGTTGGCTTTTGTTTTTCTTTCACAAACTGTATTATGCCTGATCCTATACTTGAAGCCTTGTGGGCTGTATTCATAGGGCTTGAGTGCAAATCCTGTTGTCTGGACCCTATGGTCTCTATCTGGACACAACTTGGAGCATGAGCCAATGATTGTCTAATACAGTTTTTAAATAGTTAAATATACTTTTTTGAAAATTACTTTATTCTAACATATAGGGATATTTCTGGGTTTTCTTCTGTTGCAGTGTGCACTCAATGAAGCTGAGTAGTAAACACTAGCACCACTTCAAGCCTTGAGATTCCTTGATGCCAATTGTTTTTAAGTGCTCACCCAGCATTTTTATTAATAGAGAAGTATCTGTGCTAGGTTCTGATGGATTGCTGGCAGTATAGATCCCTGTGATATTAAACACAAAATAAGAGACATTGTACATTCATTTGGATAAGTTATTAAAGGACATGCTGCTTGCGGTTACAACACTTGGTCACATATTTACTATTCAGTATTTTTTCCACACCCAATGGCTTTGGGGTTTTTTTTTCTGAACTTCAGCAATTAGCACGAGATGATTGTCCTATGACATTGTCCCATGTGTTCTTTATGACCAGTATAGGAGAACTAGTCTTTCTTATCTTCAGCATCATAGGTTGCAAAGGGTCGCTCTGTGAAGGTACATCTGTCTCTCAAGGCTATGTAAGGCTTCACAGTTAAAGTTATGCAGAAGAGATCCTTTATATCCACTCTTACTGGACATATATATATACTCTAGTGTAGAGTTTTTTCCTATGTTCTAAGAGGGTATAGTCATAGTAGTTACACCCTAAACAGACCAGGACATAGAATTGTAGAATGATTTGGGTTGGAAGAGACTTTAAAGTTTATCTAATGCAAACCCTCTTGCCACAGGCAGGGACATCTTCCACTAGACCAGGTTGTACAGAGCCCTGCCCAACCTGGCCTTGAACACTTTTAGGGATGAGACATCCAAAATTTCTCTGAACATCTTCTAGTACCTCACCCCTCTCACAGTAAAGAATCTCTCCCTAGTATCTAATCTAAACCTGCCCTCTTTCAGTTTAAAGCCATTCCCCCTCATCCTAGCACTAAAGGCTCTTGTAAAAAGTCAGTCTCCACATCTCTTGTAGTCCTCCTTAGGTACTAAAAGTCGTCTGGAAAGTCTCCCTGCAGCCTTCTCTTCTCCATGCTGAACAAACCCAACTCTCTTGGCCTCCTGTCTTCATAGGAGAGATGCTTCAGCTCTCTGATCAGCTTTGTGAACATCCTCTGGACTTGCTCTAGGAGATCCATATCATTCTTATGCTGGGAACCCCAAAGCTGAACACTGTACTCAAGCAGGGACTCATGAGAGTGGGGTGGAGGAGAAGAATCACCTTTCCTGATGCTTTCAGTGTTTCTACTCTTACCTGGTGTTTTTTTCTCTCTCTGGCATGAGCAGAGGATTTTTCAGTGACAACTAGTATCAAGTAATTAAATCCTTTCTGAATAGTTCCTGTGGATCATTTTTCTTAAGATATTCGGGTTATTTCCTAGAAGACTGAAGCTGAGCAAGAGACTTTGCATGAAAAACAAGTTGGAGTTGGAGCTCCGCAGTGGGGAGGCAGAACAGCAGTGAAAGGTGCTCCCCAGGGCTGCAGCAGCAAGCTTGCCCTAATGTAGGTCATTGCCTAGAATGAAACTCTTCCTCAGGGTGTCTGTGGAAAAGGAGACAGGCAGGAAAATTTGGCTGATGCAGATGTAGTCTGAGGAAATAATAGATTTACAACCACTGTTTTAAACAGCACCATCCTCGGCCACCCAACAGCTGTTTAATATTGAGATACAAGCAGAATTCTTAGTGAATAAATATTCTGTGATGATTGTAGTTAGCACTACATGAATAAATATCCTGTAAAGAATGTAGATAGCAGTACACAGAGGCAAAAAAAATCATCTGGAGCAAGGACCTGGAGCGAAAGCTGTGCAGTCATAATATGTTTTTAATGTCTTTCCTGCCAAAAGCTTCAGACAGCTGGATAATGACTCATCAGAAAGCCTCTTGGAGTAATTCCACAGTCCTGTGAACCCCTAGATTTGGGCTTTTTTTCCCCCTAAAAAATGCCGTCAGCTATTTAGTTTCACACTGTTTGGCCAAACAGCATGGATTAGCATGGGAAATAGTCAAATAATGAGGTGGTTTTATTTTGTCACTGTGCTTGAGAATATAGGACAGCTGGCAAAATGTGTCAGAGCGCGATGCTTTGCTCCAGGAGTTCCACGAAAGTATCGCCTGGCAGGCGGCCACACAGGCGCTCGGCGCAGCGTCTCCTCTGAGGGCCGGACTAATCTGCCCCGCGATGGAGATTCCAGGGAGAAGATGCTGATCCTTATCAAAGCCAGGATTCTGAATTTGTGAAAGTATTTAATTAAGACCAGCAGTAAGCCTGCTGGGTAGTACAGCAGTTAGTTTGTCACTCTTGGGGTGTGAACAATAATTTTCATTTCATTTATTTACCCTAGTCTGCCAGGAGTGAGATCAAAATGATCTTTAACACAATGAATGAGACGCAGGATTGTTATTCTTCCAAAATGCACTTTGAAACTGTCCAAACACCCCAGAAAGAGACCAATTTTTTGTCTTCATAGAGTTAGTAGCATATAATCCACTTACATTTCTTATAGATTAGGCAGGAGAGCTCAGAAATTTGCAGGACAGAAACCTTACTTTGCTGCTTATGTACTTCATCTAAGAGTGGCTCCATTTTTGCAATAGCCCCTTGTTCTTTTATTTCTTTAACTGTAAATTGTATACACCTGCACTCTGATTTGCTTCTGATCTGAGAATTTTCTACTTATGTACTTCATGAAAAGATGCTCATTTGCTCCCTCCCACACTTTCAGAATAACAAGTTCGCCACTTTTTCCTGTTTTTTGTGGAGTTTTTTTGTTAGCTAAATCTGCTCTCAAGCATTATGAGATGATTGTCTCCAAAAAAAGTAATTTTTCTGCACTGAAAAATTACAATAAAGATTGGCTACAGTCCTAGTCTCTGACTGGAAGTCTTTGCAAAGCTTATTTCTCTATGTACTGCTGCACATATGCTGCAAAATCCTTGACAGGCACAAAAATCCTAGGCACAAAAATTATCACAGTAAACATTTAGTTTTTTGTCTGTGGAAGAGAGGTCAGGAAGGGTCCTGCACTTTTCCATCCTATTGTTTCCATTTCTCTGTCACTGTCTGGAGAAAGTGATGGATAGGCAAGTCTATTTTTTCCCATCCATTTTATTCTTTAGTATTACTATGGGTAAAAAGCTGTTATTTAATAGTACAGTAATTTTTCTGAACATCTCGGAATGAGATTTTCACGTGGGTGATGAGTCCAGGACCCAGTTGGAGCAGGTCCTTTCGGAGTCTGTGTGTTTCCCCGTAGCCCAGGACCCAGGTGATGCCCTCACCCAGACCTGGAGAGGAGCAGGACATTGGAAGTGACGTTAAGGGATTTCATGAGCACAGGTGGGGAGGTGCTGCAGGCGCTTGGATGAAGTGAGAGTGGTGCAGAAAAAAGAGTAAATAAGATAAGGTAAGCCCAGAGCGTTAAGCCGGCTTAGAAAGATTTTATCTGAGTGGGTATTTTGGAAGATGCAAATACGCCTTTGCTTTTTCTTCACAGGGTTGTTAATCTTAGTCTTTGCTTGTGTTGCAGCAGGAAGATAGGAATAGCAGCATTTACTCAGTTCTGTGAAGTACCTAAAAGCATATGACACAAAAACCTGCCTTGGTCTTACTCATTTTTTATTGAAATACATTAGAATACTACCTATATACTTAAGTGTAAGCTTAAAAGAATTTAAAGGAAAGAGTATTTTAAGCTGGTACTAAATTTCGCCTAACAAATAGAGTTCTCAAAAATGTATTCAACCTCAGCCATATGTTGTTTTAAAATGGTAAGTGATTAGAAGTGGAACAGTAGGTTACTTCTATTTCTTATGCTAATATAAAGGGTATTAACAATATGGTGAATAGGAGTATCAAGGCTGATACACTATGGAAGTTCATCACAAATTTAAAAAGTGCAATTTACAGATAATTAATTATTTATTCTTTTTCCACAAAAGAAATCTTTTTTTTAAATAACAATTTCTTTCTAAGGCTATAAAATTAATCAGGAAAACAATGTGAACAAAAAAATGGTGGCATGTCATTTTTTTGGCTGAGAATTTTGCTTCTGGTTTTCTTCAGAAGGAGACCAAAGGCACATCAACAGATATGTAGAGTGTAGGGATTGCCACTAAAATAAGTAATTTTAAATTATTGGAATAACTACTATTTTTTGGCATTGACTTCACTGAGCATTCTTACTGTTTTATTAATATCTGTGATTTTTAGATCCCTCTTGGTCTTTCTAGCTTTTCCTTTTCTTCTTGGTAATTCAGATAAGAGGGGATACTTATTTTGGAGGAAATTTCACATGTTTTAAAGTGAACACTTGGAATTTGAAGAGTTTAGCTTTACAGTACAGTAATTATCATCTGATAAAAGCTGATTTAAATATGACCTGAGTTAGAAATGCCTTAGAAAGTTGTTATTGCATAACCACTTTGTTGTTGTTAGAGCACTGTACTGTTCCTCACAAGTAATTGGAAAACATTGATTTAAAAATTATGAGATCTGAAAACAGAGGGCAAATATCAATTTTAATTTAATTTTTATCTTTCCTTCCTTGTCACCAATGTAGAAAACAAACTAAGAGCAGAGAAAAAGCATTAGCAGCATCCTGTCATATCTGACTCTGCTTCAAATACTGGTGGGACCTTTTGAAGCCTCTTTTAAATTGAGCTATGCTGGAAGTCTGCTGCTACAGCTAAAAAAGCTCTAGCAAAGTTCCAGGCAGGCCAGGACAAGCCCAAATAGAGCCTGACAAGTCATGAGCACTGTCCACCAGCCCAAAACCCAGCTGGTGGCCTGATGGAAGCAATGTGGCCACCCTTACCTGCCTCCACTTCTGGAATCACAGCAGGGTCTCCTTCACCTCCAGAGAAGAAGGGGGAAAGCCATTATTTCACTCTTTCTCTTGTGGCTGTAATAAGCATCCAGGTTTGCCTGGGAGAGGACATACCTTCATCCTTCTCATTCTTGCTCCACACAGCCCCATCTGTTGCAGGGCTTTTCTGACCAAGTAGCTCGTAGCAGCACATTGCAGTAAAATGATTCAGCTCACCTTTCCAAAGAGGTCATCAATTCTCTGTGCACTCTGTTCTCATTTGCTTATCAGCAGAAATCCCACGAGGTGTTGCAGCTTTTCTTCGCAGGTATAAAGGAACACCTGAAACCTGTCCTTAAATAATATGGACATCAAAAAACAAAGGGAAAATATAAAAGAACTTAAAGATGTCTTTAAATGCTGTACTATGTCCATCTAGAGGCAGAGATCCCTGTGGGTTTGGATGCTCGCATTGAAAAAAGGGGCACCAAGTGACCAAGTAACAGCATGGTGCTTGTAGCTTGTTCAGTGAAGCCTGGGCTTACCTTTGACAATTGAGTGCCATGTTCTGATACACAAGTAAGAGCATCTCCTTCTCCTGCTAATACATCAGCTCTGACTGACATTTTATGTCACCGATGTGCTTAAGCGCTGAGGCATTCAAAATCCAAACAAAGCATTGCTTAGGGCATCTAAAACACTTAATGCTACAACGGGAAATAGTTCTGTGGGTTCTGTGGGTTAGTTACTGCCTGTTCCACTTCAGGAGTTTCATTTATCTTTCAAAAAGTTCTTGTAAATCAGTTCAATGAACTGGAACTTAAAATAAATTATTTCTTCATTTACTGCCTACTATCCTTAGTTTTGGTTTCAGATAATATCTCATATATATAGATTTGTATCCTAATAAGCTGTGTCCCAATTCAAATACCTGTCAGTGGGTTTGTAAGGAAGTACACAAGAAGTGAGGCACACACACATCACTGGAGGAAGAACCTCGTTTAATTCAGGTTCCAGTTGAGCTCAGAAAGACAGTTCAGTTCTGCCTAGACTGGCATCTGCAATAATTAAAGAGAGAGGCAGTGGAACTGAATATTTTAGCAAGGATTGTATTTGAGGAAGTATGTAATTTTTAGAATGGGAAAAGGTCTTATTATTTTGGCAAACCAGTGTTTAAATGTATTCACTTATGGAATTATATGATAATGCTTTCTCTGTTTCAAATGTGAGAATTTTTTTGCCATTGAGGAAATGGGGATCTGACCTTTCACAAGAAAAAATCTGGATCATCTTGTAGTATGAGGAAAACAGAAACACAGAAAAAAATACAAATTTAATAAAACAAAAGGAAGGGACTTGGAAAATTTTAAAACAATATAGCTTTTTAAAACTTTATTATTTGTTTTCTGGTTTTAGATTAGCTGCTGTATTCTCTCTCTCTTTTTTTTCTTTATTTTTCACAGCACAGCTGACCTAGTTCCCTTTACTGTCATTCAGATCCACATCATGTGCAGCTTACTTACTCATGCACAGTAGTATTTTGTGAGAGCAGTTTTCACTTTAGAATAAATATTGTAGTTATGAAAGGATAGGAAAGAAATGAATCCCAATCCAGGCGTTTTGCCATAGGTTGGGTTCCAAATCCCACATTTTTCAACTGTCTTTCTCAGTGGCAGATATAGGTGAGGCCAGCTCCATGTCTGCTTAAGGGAGCCAGCATTGATAAATACATGGAATACTTCTCAGAGTACCTCTCTTCAGATAATGTTTTTTTAAAATATATTTTAGTTTATATATATGAGTGTCCTTCTAACATTGGTTATACTAATTAAGGTTATTTATATTTATAAATGTTTGCAGGTTGGGGCTTTATTGTCAAAGGCAATTGAGAGTTTTTAAGGCTGCTGTTTTAATCCACAGGAAATACACATAATAAGAACTCTCCTGAGTGTTGTAGGGCCTCTCTATTCTTCATGATGAACTGTTTTCTGAAAGTGATGTACCTGAGGCTTCTGAACGTTAGAAAGAATCAGAGTACCCAACAACAGGGATTAAATTCAGATGAGACTATCCATACAAGTAATGTGTTCCTGATTTTTATTTTAATAAAATAAATTACAGCTCATAACATTTTATGTTTTATTAAGTAATTTCATAAATGAGAATCATATAAACATTACATTTAGACAAATAAACACATTAAGGACTATAAATTATTCCAGAGTATTTTTACTTAGCCCTAATTGTCGTTTTGCTCATTGGCCCTGAGGATTGACTCCTGGTAGAGGTTTCAGCAAGTCAGGGAAATACTAAAGCTATTAAAATATATAAAATTATACTAATATTATACTTTTGGCACAGTGCTTAGCATTTCATTTAAACAGATGTAAACCAGAATGTTGTTAAGCAATGGTTTCCCCCTTTTTTTTCCATTTTCTATATGGGTTTTCCTTTTGGAGCAGTGAATTAGAATAAAGGGAAGAAGAATATATTTCATGAAATACAAGTGGTAATTTATTTGCTTTTAAATATGGTGTTACCTACAGAAGGCCTTTATCCTGAGAATTAAACAAGGAGTGACCTATGAGCAAAAACACTCCCCAAAATTTTAAAATATGTAAAAATTAAATTGGTCGAGGATGTGATTTTAGAAGTGAAATCTAATAAAAGCGTAATAAAGAAATGGCCAAGATAATGAAAGTCTGGCATCTGCTGAGTTTCAGTGAAGGGAGAGAGGACCTATTTTAATACTCATAAATTGAGCCATGACCCATCCAGGAACAGGTTCCTTTACCTGCCCACTCTGACTGATGGGCGTCCTGGAAGAGTCCAAAAGCAAACGATGTTGAACATCTGTCATGGCTCAATCCATCATTTGTCTGGGAGGCTCAGGTCCCTGTTTTGTTGTGCCCTGTGGCCAGTTCCAAGCAGAGCACAATAGCTGTGGTCTGGCTGTGCACGCCCTGGGAAGGTGCCAGGGAAAGAGGCTGCTCCCTGCCCCAGCACCAGCTCCCTGCTCCCCCATGCCAGAGCATGTAAACCCAGCAGGAGCCAGGCTGGTCCTGGACAAATTGCCTTTAATGACATCCCTGTAGTGTCCTCATGGTGTGATCTGTTTATCCTAAACTCAGGGCTTTAATTAAGGGCCTTTGAAGCTCACTCTGCAGGCTGGCTATCACTTTTAGGTGAGGGTGGGCATGGAGTGATGCTGATCTGAATACCCAAGCAGAAATGTTAGGTGTTTACTGGTTGGTACTTGGTGAAATCTCTGGCCAGGGGTGGATGTATCATTCTTCCTTTAAGCTCAATGTAAAATTCAGCATTTAACCAAAGAGAATAACTCACCTTCAGTACTAAAAACAAGTGTACTTTTATCAGAGACGTGGAGCCAAATATTTAAAATATTAATTCTTATGTCCCAGCAAGGATCCTGACTATTTTTGTATCAATTTTCTGAGGGCTGTAATATTTCAAAATTTTACCTCTGCTTTGTAACCCAATGTGGATGAGGTTTGAGTCAGTGATATCTAATAGATAGCTGAGGTACCAGGTAACTTTTTGGTAAAAGTTATGGAGAGTGTGGGTGCTGTACAAGTCGTGAGCCTGAGCAGTGTCAGGCAAGAGACAGATTCTATGTGAGTAGAGAAGGGAGATTTTTTTTTTCTCAAATATTGCATCATTTTATTATTATTGCTAAGAGTAGATAATTAAATACCTACAATAGCATTCCTGAAGCAGTGATAGGCTAGAAAAATAAAGCAGAGAGGGGTTTTGTCCCCTTTTCTTTGTAAGCAGGACTCCATTTACTTAATTTCAGTTTCTGAAAAAGCTTGGTTAACACGAATTGATCGACTGAGGCAGGGGGTGAATGGCACTCCCCTGGATATCACTTCAGAGCAGCAGGTACTTCCTGCTCACTTCAGAGCTCTGATAAAGTGTTTTATACAGAATTCTACCTCCTTTTACAGTGTCAGGCTGCAACCTGTGGCAACTTAGTTGTCGTATGAACATTTCACTTTCCAGATCTGGATAAGTGTCCTGCATTGATTCAGCTTGGGAGGAAGGGTGGCAAAGCAGGGAGATACCTAATATCTGTTTATCTTTCCATCCTGGCGTCACTGTCTCTCTTAGCATCTCCTGGGTCTGTCTGGGTATTCAGATCAGCATCACTCCATGCCCACCATCACGGTGGGCCCATGGTGGGCATGGAGTGATGCTGGTGAGTGATTTTTAAAAAGGGAGAAGTGGCAGAAAGATTTGACAGCTGAAGTGTTTCCCTCCTGCCAAAAAAATGAGGTAGAGCTGCAGCATGTCCAGACTTGAGTATCAGGATGTCCTCAGGCCCATCTGAGGACCACCAGGTCTTATATCCTTAGCTGATCCCAGGTACTTTTCTAATGATGAAAAATGTCATTCTACAGTGATAAAATTTACGAGAAGCTCTGCAAACAAACCCTAGCACTTCACTGGATATATGGGAGGAGAGGTTTCTATCAAAGATATTTTTGTACCTGTTAATTTACCCACAGTATCTCAGCCCAAATGAACTCTGCTTTTGATTCAAATGACTGAGACCTTGAACATCTGTACTGATTTTTCTGTGTCTTATAGCACAACTTTGTCCCATGCACTTCTAATCTGTCTGAACTCAGTGGATTTCCTTTTTCTTAAACACTTAACACTGATGAAACACCTACAGAAAATCTATTCACCCCCACACTAAATAGTTTTGAGAATTGATTTGCAACCACAGCTGTGAATTGAGTTTGATCTGCATTTGTGTTTAGATGTGGACTGGTTTTTTAAAGTTAGATAGTGAGATATCTAATTCTTTGTTGAGTGTTGTACAGGAGGTATAGACAGGACAGCATAGGGATAACAGTGACAGCCAGTGGTGAAAAGGGTCCTGCCCATTCTTGGGGCTTCCTGAGGAGGCCTAACACTGGCAAGCAAAACACTTCAGCTGGATTGAAAAAAGGGACTGATTTTGTGAGTTTAGGGAAAATTGTTTCTGAGTAGATTTCCACAGTTCTATATTTGGGACACCAAAATTCCTGGCCTGATTTTCAGAAGCACCAGAGCAGCTGAGAGCAAAGCAGAGGTTGCCCAGCACTGCATAGCTGACCATCTGGCCTCCAGGTATTGCTGCTAAAAGGTAATCTCAAAATCAGAGATCACCTCTGAGAATACTGGCTTTAATCTCAATTTTACAGGCTTTTCTAGATGTATTCCAAAGGCTTTTCCCCAGCTTATTTATTTGAAATGAAAGAGGAGCATATTTAGATCAGATATTCAGAAGAAATTATTTACCCTCAGGGTGGTGAGGCACTGGCACATGTTGCCCAGAGAAGTCGTGGATGCCCCATCTCTGGATGTGTTCAAAACCAGATTAGAGGGGGCTCTGAGCAATGTGATTGAATGGAAGGAGCCCCTGCCCATGGCAAGGGGGGTTGGAATTATATGATCTTTAAGGTCTCTTCCAACCCAAATCATTCTATGATTTTGTGATTCTGTTTGCTGGCAATGGTGGGTGGAAATACTAGTACAGACCTTTGAAGACATAAAGCTTGGCAGAAGTGAAAAAGATAAAAAGTTTTCTGTTGTCTTTTTGTGAAATACCAGTTTTGTTATTGGTGTAAATCCCCCAGAATGTAAACAACATGTTCTTGTTACTGCGGGGGACTGGGTGCCTCAGCAGAAACTGTGAGTGCTATTCATGGTGACTCCCTCTTTTCTAATTGTTGATCTCATGCAAGTACATAAGAGAATCAAAGTTTATTCACTGAAATTAGTGACTTGTGTAGGCAGGTATATCCAATGCCTCCAATTTTGTGTTTACTGGCAGCATTGTTTCAGTTGCTGCTTTTTTCCCATGAAAGAGTTCAGCTCCCAGGCGGATGGGTTTCCAGAAGCAGCAGAGGAGACACACCTGCAAGCACGACTGCAGAGGCAGCTCCCTGCAGCAGCACTCATCTCTTTATCACTGACAGAGCATCGTGTCAGTGCACATCCCCAAGAAGAGGGTTTCTTCTTTTTCTTAGCAGTCTCATTTGGAACGTCACAGCCTGTTACTGGCAGCCTGCTTCACACCCTGAGATTTCCCAAATATCTTGGTGCTTCCTCCTGACACCTCTGAATGCTTGGTGAAATATTGAATGTGCAAGGTGATGTATCAGTACAGAGGACCAGGTCTAAATGCCAAAAAGATGTTACATTGTTGGGGATCCAGAAAACTGTACCATGAACCAATCTCTAAATTTGGATTTTAAAAGAAATGTTTATTTTTTACTTAATATTAAGACTGTGTTATTGTTTGGAAAAAACCCCAAACAGTTGCTGCTCCCATTTTTTTTTTTTTTAAAGCACTGGTAGGTCTGCCAAAGGATTGTTATTTAGTTAACATATAAAAATTTTCTCTTTTTTTGCAGTTGTTTGAGACATTCACTGTATAAAGAAATAACCCTCGATTAGCCAAGTGATAAATCTGTAACAAGCTGTTGTAAATTATACAGTAGAAAACTACCAACATTTCAAAAATATCTAGATGTTTTGGCTTGCTTGGCGTTTTTTCTTGTTTATTTGCTTTTACTTAGATCAAAATTACAATTAAAAAGACCTGACAGGCAAACTAGAGAGGCAGAAGAAGAGGAGCTGCCATCTGCTGTAAGTTTTAGATGTTCAATTGCATGTTCTGTTCGTTCATTTTTCCTATAATGACTCTGCAATCTCAGGGTTTTTTACATTAAATACAGCAGCTCCAACCCTTTCTGAGCAAATTTGGTCTCCCTAGAGTTATTTTCACACACTTTATACCCTATCCATTACAGAAATCAGATATTTGAACAGAACAATAATGGGTAAGAATCTCTAAACTTCAGTGGGGTTTTTTTTCAGTGGCTGTCTGAAGTCTTTGCAAAAGAATGGAAGTGGCATGAATAAAGTCCTGAGGAAATACCACTGACGATAGGTTAAAACTCACAGCTTAAAAAAGAAAAGAAAATAAAACAGGGCAGCACAGCACAGAAAATAGTTTCTAGTTTGGGAAATCTTTCATTTCTTGCAGTCAAAGCTCCCTTTCCGTGTCCACTCTTTCATTTGTTCTTCCCCAAGTCATTTTTTTAAACTGCATAAACGTTATAACGCTGTGTCTGTGTTCCATTCTGACCTGGGCCCTTGTGGACCATGGGCACAGACAGGGTGTTACTCATCTGTGAGTTACTGCAGTTCTGCAGGCTGGTCCCTTGCAGGGGGTGTGCCGTGCTGCAGAGGGCATGGCCGGGGATGTGGCAGGGGGGCAGTGCCTGGGGGCCACCCTGAGTTAGCACCGGTGAGATCAGCCCTGACAGGCACTGACTCACACCAGCTGCTCCAGCCCCAGTCCAGAGGTCACATTTGCTTGCCTCTTCAGTAGAGCTTGTGTATCTAAAAAATCATGTTTTGTAAGGAATTACGAGCAGCAAGGCAAAAACAATCTGTTGATTATACAAAGGGAACAGTACTGGGAATTTTCAGGGATAAGAAGACATAGCCATATCTAATTCTCTAATACAAGCATGAGGATGAAATTCAGTTGTGATAAGTATTGAAAAATAGGGTCTTATACACAGATTTACATGGGACTGCTTGTGTCTGTCTGGACCAATGTAAAAGGTAGAAGCTAAGAGCTCTTACACACAGATTTACATGGGACTGCTTGTGTCTGTCTGGACCAATGTAAAAGGTAGAAGCTAAGAGAAATGTAAACAAATGGAACAGAATTTTTAACACAGGTCCTTCACCTGTGTTTTGGCTTAATTTTAAGAATTTAGCAAGATAATCCAATGGGAATAAGAGCAGAACATAATGTAACTTTTATAGATTTTACGAATGCGTGTCATTCAATGCCTTTAGGACAGTGGGAGAAACTGGAAATCCAGATAAAGCTGAGGATAAGCAAATTGCATATTTATAGCTCTAAACATGAAAGTATGAGCAGGCAGTCAAACCTAAGGTCAAGGTAAACAGTTGCATTCCTCAGTATACATAGGTATAGAAACAGGAGTGCAATCACCGGGGCATTCTCAGGACAAGGAGCTCCTCTGACCTGTAGCAATATTTTAATAAGCTAATGGTTTGATTTTGGGGGGAGAAAGATTCAGAAGGCTCTTGAAAGACTTGAAGGAAATGGACAAGAAAAATTGAATGTAGATCAATAAATATTAAAGTATTGTTGAAAGGAGGCAGCTGAGATCAGAGTAACTACATAGGCATCACCAGGCATCAGCTGGTGCTCACCAGCTCACTGTCTGAAGTTCAGCCTCTTTCCAGCTCTTCTGAATTATTCCTTGGAGCTTATAAGTTGTGTGTAGTTTGGCTTGAGGCACACTTTTCTTGTAACAGGAACCTGTGAAAACTGTGCTCAGCTTTTGTGAACCAATAAAAAAGTTTGCTTCCAAGAAACTTGGAAATCAAAACACCTGATATTTTCACCTTCATGCTTCTTGCTTTAGAAATCAGAAGACATTCTAAGACCTTAAAACGGTCTTTTCTTTGCCTTTAGCAGTTTGCCCCTGCTTCTTACAGATGATGCAGCAGGGAACAAGTTAATATGTGTACCCATTGTGTCTCCTCTACCAGCTGAGGGCAGGTTACAGATCAACTTATTGTTCTGAATTGGCTAGAGTTTTGACCTTGATCCTCCAATTGTTTTTATAAACAGTTCAATAGTAATATGTGTTTTCTAATTCAGTTTATCCTTGCAATTAGCCACTCAAATCTATAGATAATGCGTTTTTATTGCCATGTTGACAAAGAGGAAGATCCTCCATTTTTCAGGAACATAGTTGATGTAAATTAAATTCCAATCAGCTGTAAAATCAACCATAATCTCAAGTAAAAACTCATTGCTTTCTTGGAAATATATTCACAACAGCTGAGCCTCTTTGAAGCAGCTGTTATGTTTTACAGTCTGCCTTCCTCAGGAGTAGATTAAAAGGGTTAAAAGTTGGATATTTTCATCTTATTATTCACCAGGATAGTTCATTAATAGATTGAAGCTGCTCTACAATACTTATTATTCACCAGGATAGTTCATTAATAGATTGAAGCTGCTCTACAATAAATACGTTATGTCTGTGCAACACTAAGCTCTAACTTTCTCAGGACAGCTATAGGAATATCCTGTAATAGACAGTGAGTTAAGTAGTGGCTTGATACAACTGATTTTTTAGGAAATGATCAGATTTCTAGCACCCTGAGTAAGTAGTGGCATTGATTATAACACAGTGGCCAGGAGCTCTGGGCAAAAATCTTGCTTTGTTTATTGTTGTGAAAACTACTTGATAAAACTACTTCCAAATGTTTTTCTTTTTTTTTTTTTTTTGGTTCTGCAATGCATATAGTAGCACTGAGGCAAATAAAAAGCCATGATCCTTTGCTACCACGCTGATTTTTGTACCTTTATGGGTTTTGCTAGGCATCTATATTCACCTTGTTCATAATCAGCCCTTACAAGTTTGCTGCTGAAAGAGGAATTTTATGTGAGCATCAGGATGCAGCTATAACCACCTTGGTGTTACCCATCCATAACAAAAACAAGCACCACTGCTGAGTGTGTTGAGTTGCATGTAATCATCTCCTTTCTAATGAGATACATTAAATTTCTGGGGTTTTAGCGTATAAACATATACACAAAATTGTTTGACTTGTTTCTTTTCACAATTTCCAACTGGTTAATGGTGTGATGCCATTCCACAAAAATACTTTTTAGTGGCTGACATTTTATTTTCCATTAATTGTTTAGTTAAAACAGGAGACAGAATGGATTTTCTTTTGCACTGATTCACAATACAGTTTTTGAATGTTTGGGTGTGAGTCTCTGTACTTCAAGTTTCTTCTGATAATGGATACTTGAAGTAACAATTATGTAGATGTGTGAAAATTAAATAAAAATAGGAACATATTTGTAGGTCTCTAGATTAACTGAAATATTTTAAGTGAACGTTGCTATTTGCATTTTATATATATATATATAAATATTTCCTATCTAGAAAGACTTTTAGGATTTGTGTTTACATTTATTAGTTTCAGGACAGGCAAGTTTGCTCTTGCGTTATATTTTCTGGAAAGATATTTCATGGCGGGCAGCAGTTTGTTGGGTGCCCCATCCTATGTGCACTGACTTTTTATTTTTAAGTGAAACGGTGCTGTAGGCATCTATCACTGTGAAAGAATGAAAATGCAGAAAACAGGAAATGGTAAAGAATATTTAAGAGATTGTCAGCCTGTCAGGTTTTGGCTGTCTTTCTGGTTTGATGTCCATCATTTTCTATCCTCTCATTGGAAAAGGAGGGAATGGATTTAGATCCCTTTGTCTTCATATGTGAAAGGTGCTTTGGAAGGAAATGGGGAAAGCCTGTTGAATATTTAGTTGTGCTTTCAAAGTAGATGAACAAGATGGGCAAAAAGATGCACAGTGAAAGGAGGAAGAAATTGGTGGCTTCTCCTAAAACACGTATTTGCTGTATAACAAGAGCTACGTAACAAACACCTAAAAGGTGTCTCTGTTCCCTGTGTTCAGTGATCAACTACAGCTTATATTGAGTCGTGAAACTAAGAGCAGACTTAGCTAATGCATTTTCTGAGAGATCTGATTACATTCATTACACAATAGTTTTGCCTTATACAAGTCTCCTCAGACTAAGGTTTCTCTGAAGCCACCTTTCCAGTTCTTCTTATGAATACCAAGTGTAAAACAGCAAAAGGATGAGAAAGAGATATTAACAAGAATTTCATATAATAATCATATAATTACAATTTCATATACCTACCCTCCTGACTTTTATTTATTCCAGCCCCTATCTTTTAGAATAGTTGATTTTCAGATGGGATAATTCATACTTTGACAGGTCATAAAGAAAGACTGCAAGCAGAAAAACAGGCTCACAACTGTAAAGAAAAAAATAATAGAAAAGAGTACACTAAAGTAGGCCACTTCATATAGCTTGAGTGTTCCTGCAACTTTTTCTAGCTTCTCAGCTTGTAAATTACACCCATTTTGAACTTTCATAAGTTCGCACATCTTTTGGAAGGAACATGTAGAACTGAAAGAGCCTAAATTATACCTTAAAAGATACCTCTAAATTTGCACTTATTTATGTTTACTTTTGCATTTGCACATAGTTATGGACATGTCATACTATCATACTAAGGGAGATCTACAAAACCACCATATATGTGAAAATATACCATCCTATCTGATGTTGCACAATACTGGCAAAAATTGTAATAATTTTTCTTTATCCAATATTTCAATGTATTAGAGAGGAGAAGAAATTTCCTTGTGGTAAACAACTAGAAAAAGTCATCCTCCTTGGTTCTTTTTAGGTACTTGGCCATTTCAATAACTATTTTTGCATTTTTCTTTATAGTTGGTTTTATTTGAGACATTTGCATTGCAGAAGTTTGTCTACAGCAAAAATGATTGCAAATGTCTGGATAAACTTGTGTCAAAAAATTCCACTGTCATTTGGAAAGGTTTGCTCTATGACTGAGTGTCTCTGGATTTCTCCTGCATTATTCATCCAGGGACAGAACACTGGATTGATGGGCAACCGGATGAGAATTTCTTCCCTAGCCCATCGTGGTTTGTTTCAACAGCTATGTTGTTAAATCCTTCCTTTCAGTCTCTTAATTTAGTGCTGTCCCATTTTTCCCTTGGCATTGACCTTTTCTAGATGAGAACCTGGTGCTGTTGACAAGCTGATGAATTATGGCTGTTCTGTGTGGAAGTGACCATCAAATACAGACTGGTTTACTCATGTTCTTCTCCAAAACCCCCCATGACAGTACTGGAAGAAAATATTCCCTACAATGCATGCAATTTCTCTTAGTCATGCCTTGGGGCATCTGCCTTTCTTATTGATACTGGTTTTCTTTAATCACAGATGCTGTACAGGAGATAAAAGATGTCTCTCTGTGTTGATACAGCGAGGAGTTATCGCTGGTGCTTAAGCTGAAGCCTTAAAGCAATTTTTACTGCATATTTGAATCTTCAGGGAAGGTAGATGCTGAGGATTAGGTGGGGAGGAGATTATGCTCTGGGAGAATGAATACCTCATTTCAGTGGTACAAGGATTCTGGCTGTGTTTCCTTTAAAGCCAAAGATGTACCCAAGCCAAAAATTACACATTTCTGTGGAAGTTCAGAGTTGAAATGAAGCAGAAAATAACTTCTCTCCCATTTAGGTGTCTGTGGGGATACTGGACCATACGCTATACCATGTGATGGCTCTTGGTGGGCTGCAGACCATTCTAAACCTATAGGTACAAATTTGGCTTCTCAATAGTATTTCTAAAATAAATTTTGCTTCTTTTATTCAGGTGAAGCAGCACTTTTGCAGTGGTTCTACTCTTGTGCATTTCGTGAAGTATTCTAGTTTTGGAATGAGTGCCAGAAAGACAGTTTTGAAAATTAGTAACCTTTTCCAGGCTGCTGCCCCAAACTTTCTCGAGTTTAAACAACCTCTACTCACTCATTCCCAGTGTGAGGGTTATGTTTCTGATCTTCATGATGGGCTGCATTTCACAATTATTAGGTCATTTTTTGAGTCAAATTGTCCAACTTTAAATAACATATATCAGAAATGCTCATATCAAGGAAATTTGTTCTTTTTCAGCTGTGTCCCACTGAGTTGATGACTATGAATTGTAGATAGTGGTCAAAAGAAGATTAATACCAGAGCACTGCTTTTAAAATAATACTAGCTTCTATGTAAGTAGGAGAGAGAAATATATGACTTCTCCTGGGTAGTATATATGAGTAGTAATTTGGGATCATTCTTGCTGTTATTATTTAAAATATTCTTTTTTTCTGACATCACTGTTTCATCTTTCAAATGGTAAGTTTATGAAAAAGCATGTGCTCTGCATTCCATAAAAAATATTATTGCCTTTTATAAATTGTATATTAATATGGCCATAGATTCTAGTTGTAAGCAAGGCAACCTCTCTGTTGTGAAATAAGGAAATTTTTGTAAACCAAGGTGCTATATTCTGTTTTGGCCTTATCACTCTCTACAACTGCTAGAAAGGAGGTTGTAGGCAGGTGGGGGGGTCAGCCTCTTCTCCCAGGCAAACAGACACAGGATGAGAGGAAATGTCTCTAAACTGCGCCAGGGAAGGTTCAGGTTGGCCATCAGGAAGAATTTCTTCACTGAAAGGGTAGTTAAGCATTGGAAGGGGCTGCCCAGGGAAGTGGTGGTGTCACCATCTCTGGAATTGTTCGTGACCGGATGTGGCACTTAATGCTGTGGTTTAGTTGACATGGTGGTGTTCAGTCAAAGGTTGAACTTGATGATCTTGGAGGCCTTTTCCAACTTTGCTGATTCTGTGATTCCAATCTGGACATAAAATGCAGCCAAACTTGGGCTTTGATCAGTGTTAGGAGTGTTGGACTAGATGATGTCCAGAGGTCCCTTCCAACCCTAACTCTTATATGATTCTGTGATCCTCTTAAACACACAGAGATCTGTTCAAGCTATTTTTTGTTAGCTTATTTTATGTATGCTATGTGAATTTTATTCATGACCTTATTTTAGGTGCTTATGAATGTACATGAATAAAAGAATTGCTACATGATCAATATTACCATTCATATCCCTGCTAATTAGAATCCTACTTAAGTAAGTGCTAATATTTGCAATAGAATTAATTTACATTGACTTTTGCCTAAATTTAGTCAAAAGTTGTGTTTAATTTTTTTACAAGAAGTTATAGTGACATTTTCAAGTCTTTAAAGAAGTTGAAAGTGAGATACGGGAATTGCAGCCAAAAGTTTTCTTTCACAAGCTGACATTTTAACGTACTCTCAGTTATTCTTTAACCAGCAAGAATCATCCCTGATTTTTACCTGCATGATAGCATGTCTTCTTTTTATAATTTTCTTCTTTCTTAAGACCACATGCTTAGTTATCTCCCAGAGGACAGAAATAACATTAGCTTGAAAGAGGCAATAATGGTGTTCTCTGACTTGTAATTTATTGAGGAAATTTGCTGTCAGAAAAGGGTAGAAAGTGTGTGAAAGGGGCTGTGAGTGTTTGCTGCTTTCAGAGGACATCTATAGGATGGTCAGGTTCAGCTAATACTGCCTTTTATTTTGAGGTTAGTTAGTAAAGTGACTGCAAAGCTTATCTTGTGTTCCTTGGTATCTTACTTGGCCAGTTTGCACATAGAAAATTTTGCCAGCTTTGCTCGTTCTTGTTCTAATGCTTAAAAGTTATGTTTGTAGTAGGGGTTTTTTAGGCCCAGATGCACTAAATGTCTTCTGAACCTTCAGGAAATAGAATACAAATTTTTCCGTAATTCATAAGATACGTAACTGTGTGTTGCTGTGTTTTCTGCCATTCACAGAGGAGCTCATGCACAAGATAATTTTAAACTTCAGACTTTTAGCCATCTTAAGTATTGAGAAAATTTGCATTTATAGACGGGAAATATTAAGTGATTTTTTGTTTTCCTGCACCAGCATTTGTCAAATATGTTTACTGTAAGAAGGTAGTCTAGCTCACCTAATTCAATGTGCAGCAAGTCATTGGAATATCAATTTAGGTGTATTCCAAGTGTCATGTGCAGGTGAAGCCTCAAGATCTTACAGGTTTTGCTGCACAAATCTGTCTATGACAAGGCCTTTTCCCATTCCACTGCACTGCAGCTGTTTGCTGGGATGTCATCATTTCTCACCTCGATCACTGCAGCATCCCCCCCACCCCGCACTGAGCAATACAGAGCTACCCCCACAATCTCAGTTCACAACTCTGCCACAAAGTTCATTTCCCACCTTCATTATTTTAACTTACTTCTCCTCTCTTTTGAGTGCATTTTCCTCATTAAGCAGACTGCTTCTTTTCAACTTTAAGGCCAGTCTTCATGAGTCATTTCCAACCTTTCTATCCACTATTAAAATGTAATTTCCCTCTTTTTATTCCTGTGTTGCTTACCTCTAACTCTCAAAACACTTTTGTGCTGACTCTATGCTGCTTTTCTCCCTCTGCAGAAATTTCCCATAAGCCTCCACAAAGCTAGGGTTCCCCTTTCTCCAGTCTGTCCTTAAGAATCCTTTATCATCATTTCAACAAAAAAAAAAACAAACAAAAAAAACAACACAAAATTGATAACCACCTACCCATGCTAATATCATTGATTGGATGTGTTGGGGTTTTTTTGAAATGTGAGGTGTTGGCATCAGGCAGATTCCACTTGGCCTGTACTTCAAAAGCACTGAGGTCCTGTTCCATAATCTGTACTTTTAGGTGCAAATAATGAATAGTATCAGTTTTTTTTACAGTGCTTGATTAGACTGGCTGTTCCTCACCTGGCAATCTCTTTGAGTTTGTATTGCAATTATGTTTTCTGCATGGCACCAAGGAGAAACTACAGCTAGTCCAGCCTGCAGCTGCACTTTTGCTGCCTGGTTGATGAGCAAGTCCTGTTGTGCCCATCTCCAGGGGAGTCCACTGCCTCCTTGCCTGCTGCTGGCTACAATTCAAGAGGATATCTGCTAGCTTTATCACTTCTGCGAGCTGTAACTAATGCCCTTCCTTCATATATTTCAGAATAAAACACAAATCTAAAGAGGCTTAAAGGTTCAGGTCTAGAAGGTAGGAAGCTTTTGTGGGAGCCCTTATTGTTGGTACAGCTGACCATTGTAGAGCCATGTTCTTACACTGTCCCTCATGGTGTGCAATAGAAGGTTACTTTTTGTTCAATCCTGACACTTCACTATTGATTTACTGAACAGAAATATAATTTAAAACTGCAGGTGCCCATTTAATTTTTAAACAATATCTGGAAGTGATGTGGCTAGTTGTGTTGTCGTGCTAGTTTTTGCTTTGGAACTCCATGGTTCACAGCATATTTCTTCTTTCTGAGACCTGTACTAGAAAAACACTGTGCTTTGTGGGGTTTATTTCAAGTGAAAGGTCATGGCTAAGAATGGATATGTGCAGCTTCACTAAAGCTAGCTATCTTGAATAGACTAAACTGTGAAATCACAGCAATTAGAAGATACACAGATAATCCATTCAAATAATTTCAATTACTCAATGGCTTGTGGGACAATAAAGTTTGCTGTACTTTGATGTTGAAAGATAACCATTTGCTACAGTGCCATATTATTGATTGGCATTGAAGCTTAGCTTCATCATGTCAGACTTCCCCTTTTGACTGACAGAAAGACATTACTTGGTAGGGAGTTCATCTTGGTGTCATCTGAATTACTTTCCAACAACCCTTATATCTCTGTGTCGACACCACAAGTAACCTGAGCTCCCTTGTTCAGAAACTCCCAGATTTAAGAAATGGATAATGGTTATTTTTCATTTTATTTCTTTTGTGTTTTGTTCTTATATGAAAGTAGATTCTGATACCACCACGTGATACCATAAGGTAAACCCCCATCATTTTGAATACTATAATGCTAAGATTTGGCAACACTGGTGGGGGCCCCAAAACTAAGAAATCTGCAATGACAGAACTTTTGATTCCACTGGTTTGAACTCACAATCTTTGTGTTATGAATGAATAATGCCACTGCAACTAGAAGAATTAAAATATCTCCAAACAGGACTCACATCTAGCAAAAATTTGATGAGAATCTAGAAAAAATATCCAGTTGAAAATTCTTTTCAGCAAAATACTGTTTAATACATCCTTCACTGCTCCTGATGCCTTGAAGTGGCTACCTGAAAACAGAGGCTACACAAGATTAAGAGAATAAAAGCAGGTATTTATTTGAAGGGCCTTCAATATGTACACATTGGGAGTCAAAAGTCCCTGAGGGGCTCCACCCAAGATGGACCCCTGGTCATGGGTTTTTCACATTTTTATAAGTTTGGTCCATTTGCATATCAGGGTTAATTATCCAATTATAATTTCAGGTAGTGATGTAATTACCCCAAGTTTGCTCCCCCTGTCAGAGGCTTTAGTTTACATATTTTGGGGCCTGGGACAACAAGGTATCGTTGAGTTCAGGCCCAGAGAGGGTTTGTTATGTCTAACCAGCATGAGAGGACAGTAGCTAACAGGCTATATGGAGTTTTAGAGTTACATACTAAGCAGTACAGGATCTGAAAAATATAAAAGTTAAAACTGAGGGCACCACTCCGGGACCCAGGAAGCTGTATCAGATTGCAGTTCACAGCCAAAATCCATTCCTGGGGTTTTGGAAATTGGCAGCTGGTATACACTTTATTTTTCAAATGTTGCTTTGACGGGATAAAACCACTTTTTATATAAAACTACAGGTTAAATCTGGGCTCTGACCTTGAAAGAGAAATCCTGAGCACAAGTTCTTGTTTTCAAATCATGCCTGGTTTTGCAATTTATTCATTCACTTCCTAATACACAATGTCCTGGGATAAAAACCCAAAAAGTCATTCTTGAGGGAAGATCTAAATTATTCATGTCAGCCAGATGCAGATTTGGATACCTTCAGGTTGGACACAGATAGGGAGGTAGCCTTGGGGAGTGTCCTCACCACTCAGTTTCCCTTATAAAACACCATTGTACTACCTTTCCCCCAACAACAGGTTTAAATAAAGTCACCCATGGTTTTTTTTGGTTTTTTTTTTTTTTAAGTCAGTGCTGTTAGCACATTAGTAATTTTCTGGGAATTCCTACTGGGTTAAGTCTTAGATATACAGATCTAGATTTGACCTAGGTACATGCAAAAACAACATCTTAGGTGTTATGGCTACTTTACTGAAGAAAATAAAGTACAGCTTTTCAGCCAGCTGAGATGGTGTCTGAGGCAAGACTTTAGGCACCATTCTTAACTTAGAAATATTCAATTTCACCTGAGCCCCAGGGAAGGGGGCCATTTCAGAAGTCTCCTTCTGATTAACTCTTTCCTTAGAGGAGCTGGTGTCTGCAGTTGAGTATAGTAATTGTCAGGTGCCTAATTTTCATTAATGAATACTCCCCACACTGCTGGAACTGTTAGTCTGCTTCTAAGCAAAATTTAATTAAGGGACTTTTTGACTGAGCCTTTAACCCAGGTAGAATGGCCTCCTAATATACTGAATGCAAACCCTCTCAAAAGCTGTTGCCCTACCCATACATGTGGAGTAGGATAGCTGCAATATTTTTAGGTAGAATACAGTATTTGGGTTTGACTCTTCCTTGTACAAAAAAAAAAAAGAATAATAATTATCACACTATTATGGTTTTCATAACTACATAGTAATAATGATGCCGGTTTGTCCAGGAGTAGCCAAATAATTATGTTGACATAATCTTTTTTTTTTTCTTTTTTTTTTTTCTTTTTTTTTGG
>VZRO01004637.1:324912-400598 GCA_013397915.1 Daphoenositta chrysoptera
CTGCTGCAATGCCAAAGAAATGAGAGAGGAAAGAGACTGGTTTGATTCAGGGAAGGGATATGAATTGAAGGAACCTTGTTTAATTATCATAATGGATATTGTTAGGGAAAACATACAAATAGTGTTTAGAGGCAGCCAACCAGCTCTAGTACAGAGGAACACAGAATGACAAACAGCTTTTGTTTATAGCACAAAAAATGTGAGTATTGGCTAAGAAGTAGTGTTTATGGTAATTGAGCCTTACAAGGAAGTAAAACTTCGTGGGGAACACAGGGGGTAGCATTTTCAGTGAAGTAGGCAAAGAGGAGAGCTGTGTAGGCATTTCCTGATTAGCATCTGCTGTTTCAACAGCCAAGGAACATGACTCGCATGTAAATGCTTGTGCTAGGCTTTAACAGGCATTCCCTCTAGCATGCCACCCTGCCTTCTGGTTTTATTTTGTCTCCTTGAGCCCTACTGTGACTTGAAATCAGTGGAGGAGAAAGGAGAGTAACACAAACAACAGATGTCTTAAAGTTTGGAAGAGAGAGAAAAAGCCCCATGGCAAAGGAGAAGGTGCAGTTAAGGTGTTTTCCCATCATTAGAATTCAGTGCCTCTAGTACAGACTCTATTTGCATTTTTGCATGTATATATATATACACATATCTATATATATGCAGTTGTACACACAGGGGGTAAAGAAGTGGTAGTGCAAAAAGATGCCCATTGCACAATTCAGAATATTTTTTTGCTTCCTGTAAGAGTGCGACCTATAGACACTCAGTGTACTGGCTGACACAGCCAAAGCAACCTATTTTAGTGCAGGCTCACAAATTATTTCCCAGCTGCTCTCCGCTTAGTCTCTTGCTGCATATAATACATTATTTTTTTTTTTAATCTGAAGTTCAAAGATTGAGAATGCTAATAGTGTGCCTGGTGTTCATCAAGACAGCTTTGCTTACAGGTGGTCATTTAAGCCATGGCAAGACAAATACCATGTACCCCACCACATTAGGAGAACTAGGTTGTGCACCAAGTGACATTCAGTGCACATTCAGAAAAGTCTTAAATCTGTGCTTTTTGGTATGGGGAACTGTGTCTTTAAGGACTTTGATTTCCAGAAAGTGAATCTGTGGCAGAAACAGCTGTGAAATTCTTACAATATATAGGCAGCTGGGGATGGCATAGAGACCCTGAAAATACATTGCCTGCTGGGTGTTAACTCAGTACTGCATGGGGCCAGGAACAAAAAGAAATGGAAAAAAAATACTGTGAATGGAGAAGTGAAAAAATATGATGTCTACAGATTTTTTCACTTCTTAGGAAAGATAACTAAAAGAAATATAAAAAGAGTATTCAGGGCTGAGAACTTTGAGGTCTGAAATCTTAGCAAGCTTTCCCACATCTACCTCCTCCTTTTATGTTTTATTTCTTCTACAGGCTTCAGCAGATGGGTCCACAGACGGAAAATCCCATTCACACAGAATCCTATTTTCTTGTGATATTTTAAATGTATATTTATTTGCTTACTAACTTGCTGGGTTTTTTCAAAGAATTTTGCTGATCTCTATCTCTATGTGTGTTCACACTTTATTTTGTTATTTACTTGTGTTACATACATATATATATAAATTATTATTTGGCTCCTGGACTGCAGAAGTTTATGCTTAGATTAACCTATATAGAGTTTAGGACAACTGCTGTTACTGAATGTGACTTCTGAAAATAATTCCAGTTTTGGAATGAATGCTGAAAATGCCAGTAGGAATTACTTTTCTTTGTCCAGAAGTTTGTACATCAGAATAGTATTTCCCTGTGGTGATATTTTCCTGGACTACAGGGAACACTATATATTTCAATATGTTGGTAGCACCACTTTAGTATCAAACATTAATTGTTGTTAACCGGAGGGAGTCTGCTGCATTCAGTTAAAACAGAACAACTGTTATCTCATTAATACTATTCTAGCATAGACTTTCTTAATCTTTATAAGGATGTCCTATCAGAAAAATAAGCATAATAACAATAATTATGCCTGTATTTTAAATAGTGCTTTTATGCTTGTGTGGCTCTCTTTCTACTTTAAAAATATACTATCTCTGTTGCACAGATGTGTAACCTAAGGTGTGCATGGGAAGTGAAATAAGTTCACTGGAGGTCTTCCCAAGAAAGACACTACTTCTGGTTTTAAAGCAGAACCTTATCATAAGTCATATATAAAACTTACCATGAGGTATTTGTAAATTAAAAAAACAAATCCTGCACTTTGGAAATACCATTTAACATTTCTTTTTCTCCCCACAGGAACTTTTTACACCAGAGTGCAAATTCAAGGAGTCTGTTTTTGAAAATTATTATGTAATCTACTCATCCATGCTCTACAGACAACAGGAGTCCGGGAGGGCCTGGTTCTTGGGGCTGAACAAAGAAGGGCAGGTCATGAAAGGAAACAGAGTGAAGAAAACAAAACCAGCAGCTCATTTTCTACCCAAGCCATTGGAAGGTGAGGCTCAGTCCATCCCTGGCAGACCCTCCTATAGAACTCACAAGAAGATGGAATGGTTTCCAAAATGCCCTTCCTGAATGTGCATGCCCCACACAGGGGCCAATCCCAATGCCATTCCCAAAGTTTTATGGAGAAGTTTTATGCTTCTGTGTAGTGATGCTATAAAGGGCATATGTAAAAATATTTTTCCAGGGACTAAGAGATCATTCTACAAGAAAAGAAATCTGTTGTGGAAGAGCATTGTGCTGCTTTTAAAATATTCTGTTGTTAGGGACAAAAACTGTTGTGAGTCTTGCAGTGAGAAAACTGTCCTTTCGTTAGGCAAAATGAAATACTGGATATTGTAGGATGATTGGGAGTTATAAAGGGAATGAATGAAATGTCAGCATTTCAAAGTGAAAGTTTTCTAATACAAAACACAAAGGTCTCTCTATAAAATAAATCATAATGTATTACTTTGCCAATTGGTGTAATGTACACAACTCATGTAAGTTTTTAACCAAGATAGGAGCAAGTAACAGTCACAGAAACCTTACACACCAAAATGATGTCACATTCTCTGAAAAATCCATTTATATCTTGGAACTTTTTTGTTATCCTATGTATCCTGCAGGCCTTTATGCACCTTTCACTGCCTTTTGCTTCTTGTACTGATTTCACTACTCTTCGTTCTAATTGCTACACATTCCCTGCCATTCTGAAAATTATCTCATTACTTACCATCTGAAGACACATACCTGAGTAATGCTTTGGTTAGCAGTCCAATTTCTTTTGATACTTTAACTCAAAACTTTTGATTGAAGGATCAGTTTGTTAAGTACTTAAATTTCATCATAAGGAAAGAATCAGAATAATCTTATGCTTATTTGAAGTCAGGTTGATGCCTTGGTGCTTACCTTGTCTTGTGAAAGCTTACAGTTGTTTCATAAGATCTCAACAATATTAATACTTTATATCTTGATCCCTCTACATTAAATTAAGAATTATAGGGAGGGAAAGCCAGTGCATTTTTAAAAGCAAGGCAAATTCATATGGATTAGGAAAGAAGTAACTTTTTTTCAATAATGCTTGGATGATCAGACTCCACCAAAATAGCTTAGACAATGCTTAGAAATATCTTGATTTACATTGCCTATGAGAATCATCAAATATGACAGCTCTGCTATATAATTCCTTACTTTATAGTTCCATTTCATGTTGTTCAAGTAATAATTTTGTAGGTCACAGTGTTATTTCACCAAGCTCTTTTAATTAATCAGCAAAGTGCCCTAAACACATTTGTGGGCCGCTCTGAAGATATAGATCATAACCAGCCTTATGTACTCTAGAGAAGACATTTAATTTCAGTTTTTCAGAAGCTATAAAAGGATTTAGATTATGTCACTGGAAATGTTAGAACAAGTGTTTGATTAGTTAATGATGCTATGGGGCCCTTTACATTTATTATGAAACTTCACACCATTGAAGATCAAGGTCAGTACTCTGATGCTCCAGCCTCCTACTCTAATTAGCCAAGGGATGAAGGAATTGTGCTCTCTATGGCAGCACACACCCAGTCTGGAAATCAGTGTGATGATTAATTCCTTTGACTGCTGTGACACCTCTTTTAACATTGTTCTGATATAAATAAATGCTACTGAAGTTAGGTATAAGTGGAAATATTACCTGATTCAGTGACATGGAAAATGAAATTGAATTATCCAAGATCATTAATCATTAAGGCAGTTTAATGCTGGAACTGTGTAATTGAATACATGTATTTCTCTCAAAGGATTTGAAGTGGTTAGATAGGGACTGAACCCCAGGGACTAACTTCCAATTCCTGTAAGAATTCAGTTAATAGCTTAATTTGGAGTTTTTTGCACTTACACATTTAGTGGAGGCCTACTGCATATGTTTTTGGAAATGAGGAAGGAAAACGCCTAAACCTTTTTTGTACTCTCCACATCCCCTGGACATTTCTTCAGGACACATCTGAAGAAGAGACCATGGCCAAATTCCTCAGATTTGGAAGACTGATGCACACACAACTTTGTAGAACTGGACCCTAGCCTAGTCTTGCAATGTATAACTAAGAAAGAACACTTAAGTCTAGACAACTGTACTGTATGATTCCATTTTTAAATTGCAATCTGCCATATCACATTTTATTTCTAAAAGTTTGCATGTTTATTTAATGTTTATTTAAGGGTTGTATATACATGCATATGTGTATATACATGCATATTTTTGTGTGCCTCATGCAAAGACAGAATACTGGTTTTTCTTTTCCAAGAACCTATGGTATCCATTAAACAAGCAAGAATGCAGTTTCCCACTGCACTTTTAAGTCAGATACAGAAGAAGTGTGATAATTTTGGAGGGTCAAGCAATTCTATCAGTGGTGCAAAACAAAGTGTCAGTCAAAATAAATTGTTTTCCTGGTATGCAAAGAAACATAGAAAATTAACCCTATTTGAGATAACTCCAACATGTAATAAAAGTTTTAAAATGCCTCTCCTTTTCTCTTCTTTCTCCTCAGTTGCCATGTATCGAGAACCATCTTTGCATGATATTGGAGAAACAGTGCCAAAGGCTGGGGTAACTCCAAGTAAAAGCACAAGTGCATCTGCAATAATGAATGGCGGCAAACCAGTGAACAAGAGCAAGACGACATAGCCAGATCCTCACAGGTGTTGTGACTTTACTGAGTCCCGAGTACAGTTGAGCGATTTATCCTTGCCAGACTTCCCTCGGCCGTGTCTGTGGATCAGCTTGCGGCAAGTCACCCACTTGCCCGCTGCTGTTTCTGAACTGAGTTGTTGCAAGTGGATAAATCTCAACATGTAGCTCCACCCACAACAAGAAGACACCTGGATGAACCAGCTAAACTCAGACCATGGAATGCCCTACCAGATATTGGAATGCCTTTTTAATATCTTTTCTGTGACTGTGACACTTCATGTGAATGACATACTTCACAAGTACACTTGATACCTTGCCTGCTGACAATTGCCCATAATCCCTTTTTGAGTCCAGTTTCAGCAAAATCCATGTGTTTAAGTTCTATTTTGTAGCACACAAATAATCAAGTAATTTCTAGTTAGATGCTGTAAACCTGTGCTATTATGGATTTCTCTTCTTCCCTTTTTTATAAGGCTGCTCGCTCCACTGTTTGTGACCTTTTGCAGGGATTGTGTTTCTCTATAACTTAAGTGTTGCCGGTGGCTTAGTTTTGAAAGTAATCAGGGAATCAGGAAGCCTTCAAAAATCTATTATTACAAATTATATCTATAAAGAATAGGATCGTTGTCTCTGGCTTAAAATATTGATTAAATGTGAATACTCTTTAGTAACAGATACTGTGCTTCTGAGGTTGGCATTGAAGTGGAGGGAAGAGCGTCAAACACAACCAATGGGGAGTTTCCTGAAACGTGTGTTTGGCATCCCCCTATAGTTTCTTTTTGTGTGTGTGTTTTATACATATCACAGGCTTACTGGTAATGGTAACATTTGCCTTGCCCAGCGAGCAAGACCCACTCATTTTTGGAAAAGTGGGTCCAAAGAATTTTGTAGGCCTTGTAGGCCTGAATTAAGGCTCATTTTTCATCTACTAAATCTTCATTGTTTGAAAAACCACCACCACAATTTAAAAAAAAAAAAAAAAAAAAAAGTAAGACTAATCAGAATTGCGCTACCTAAATCCATTTCAAATATAAACCTTTCCTGTTTTTAAGGAATTGAATTTAATGCCATTGTTATTTTTGGCTGAATCCCACACCTACTTAGCAAAGCATGGGCAAGGATGTTGTTGTGTTCTTTTTTGCAGCACCAATGCAAAGGGTAGTTACAAATTATAGTTTAATATTTCTGGTGTTTTAAAAAAGAAGTTTTAAAACTGGACATATTACAAAACTTTATTTTTATTTTTAGCTAAGCATGCAAAGTCCGGTCCTATGTATTTCACTGATATCCCAGTATGTACCTCCACCCAGCTTCCTAGGATAACATGCCCACCAAATTGCTAGATTGAAGGTGCCTTGCCTTGATCTCTATATACTGTACTTTCTCCTACATGAACCTAGAAGAAATCAGAAACATCATAAAATTGAAGCCTTGGGTCATATTACCAGAAACAACATCAACCCTTTGAGTTTGTCACTTGTGAACAATTAAGCAAATGTTGTGGGGGATGAAGGACAGGAGGGCAGGGGGAAGATTCAGAGAACGCCACAGAGATGCCACTGAAGTTTTTGCACACTTAGTCACAGGCTTTCAGAAGATTAAAAATATGGGCACTCTCTGTATACTTAAGAAGGAATCTGTTTCTTAGAAATGGCAGCAAAGATCAAACTATATCTCAGCCTGGAAAACTGTGTGGCAACACTCTCTTGGCCTCTTGCTGTTACCTTGATATTTAAAGACAAAAAAGAGGAAACCATCCATTCCTTTTTTAGCACTGTATTTCTGGCAATTTGTTTTATCACATCTTCATGCTGAATTCCCTAACAGAGACTGCTGATTATTTCAAACTCCCTGTCTGCTCAGCTGAACAACTGATTCAGTCTGAATGAACTCTTCATACTAGTTTTCAAATGTGTTCTGTTTTTATAAGCAACATTTAGTGCACTCTTCAAGGAGGCTACTGTAAAGCTGCTAAATTCTAGATAAACTTTTTCTTTTTTTTCTGTAGGTCAGACTTCTTTTTGTATACGTGATATGAGAACAGCAAGATAATGCTTGATGTTGGGTCTTTCTAGGGAGGGAATGAGTTAAGCATGAAGCCCTCTATCCATGTAGAGAAAAAAAAATACAAACCTAATCTAAAACTGTGATAAAAATGCAAAGAAACTTTGACTTAAGACTGTGCCCTTGCCTGCTAGCCCTAAATCTGTGTGCGTGGGGAAAACAACACTTTATTAAAAACTTTGGTGTGCCCTTTTCATCCCATCTGGTCCAGTGGGATTTGTGCACCATCCCTGAGAAAACAAAATCAAACCAAAGCAACTCAGATGGTGAGCCGGGGGCTCGCTCTGCACCGCAGGCCCCACGAGAGGCAGCAGCCTTGACGCTGTACTGTCGGCCGGGCCCCGCCGCGGCCCCAGGCCTTCCTACGATTATAAGAGGAGAACTTGACAATATTTCAAGTAAGATAAAACAGCTGAAGGCCACATTCTCTCTCACCTGATTCATGAGGAAGGAATACATGAGTTCATGTCCCATTCAGCTGTCTTTTTACTCATCCAGTGTAAGAGCCTGAGGAGAGACAGTGCTGGAGACCTGGCTGAGCCAAGCAAGGAGGATCTGGTTCATTGCCTGATCCTATATAAGCATTGTTTTCAATATTAACCTTTTGGTCTTGAGTAACTATGATCTGTGAACCAGTTTGGGAGGCTATAATTAAGGCCAGATTTAATTTCTTTAAGCAGTTAGTACATACTGGAAATACAGCTTTTTTTTTTTTCAATTATTGTTTTCTGGTTTTGTTTCTGTGGCCTAAATTCATATGAGTGTTTAATCCAATGAATCAATGTCCTATTTTTTTTTTCTACAATGTGTTTAAACATAACAAAAGTATCTTTGTGCTTTGTTTCCTCCCTTTAATTTTGTCTTGTCTCATCTGTTGCATGGGAAGAGTATGGCAAGGATGAACTAACTGCATGTTGTAGGTTGTGTCTGTCAAAGAACTGTTGGTCAGTGTTACAAATTTACATACATATATGCAAAGAGTTTGTCTGCATTGTACAGTTTGTGTTTATTCTTATTTGTTGTATACACAGATTCAACATGATGAATAAAACATTTATATGAAGGCATATTGGAAACCAACAAAAAGTTTCTGTAAGAAGTAGACTGTGCAAAGCATCATTGCACTGGCCACAGGATGGTGAAACTTCATGTAAATAGGTTGGCAAACTCAGTTCTCCCCCTTTACCATGCCAAAGAAAATTTCAGCTCCTTAATATAATACCTCTCTTGCTGTTCTCCAGGATGAGACTTCACCATTTTCTTCCCTCTAAAATTAATTTTGCTGTTAAGTGAAAGCTGTTTTCAACTGTCTGTTACTACTAAAGTACTGTATAGTAAACCTGATGGAATCAATTTGTATTTACAGATTGGGGTTTTTGTACTTACATGTGCAGCTGTCTGTGAATCTGCAGCGTTCCAGGTCTTTTGCATGCTTTCTTTGTATTTTGTTCTTCTGGGTTTTCTCTAATCTCTGAGAGACTGTTCACACTGCAATCTAACCTCATCTTACCATTTTATATGTTAACACTGCACAAAGTCATTCTCTCCTTTTCTCTTTTTAAATCTGTATTTCAGCTACAGTTCTATTTGGCAAAGTCAGTCACACCTGCACAGTTTTAGAGATCCAGTTTTGAGGAGATAGGAACTACTTCAACAAAGCACCATTTTGCTGTACTTCAAAAATTTTATAAATACACAAGAATCCTTATGAGATTGCTCACATGATAGAGCCTATAGAAGGGCCTCTAGCTCCTTTTAAGTGCTTTGTAGTTCACATAACAGAGATTTTGCTTCATATTCTGGGGGTTTAGCCATTCTCAATTGATTTTTTAATATACTGCCATTTTCATAAATGTTGGTTGTTAATAAACCCCTGCCAGCCCCTCCCCTCCACTAGATATAAAGTAAAGCAGTTCACTTTGACTATGGTATATACCTGAAACAATAATAAGAACCCTGGTATACATATACATATATATGGGGAAACTTCTTCTTTTGGTTTAAAACTACTTTAAGCAAGGAGGGATGAAAGCAGGCAGTTTGGTCCATGCAGTAAAAGTGTATCATGATGATCAATCTGTTTATTGGTATAAAGAAGACACTATTTGGCTTCATTCAAATGGGAATGGAAGCAAAATTAGACTAAATAAGAAGGTTCTCTTTCTTTTAAATGGTCCTTTAGATAAATTCATATTTCGTGCAATGCATTCTAAAATGTTTAATAATGGGGTTTTTTTCTGTGATGACTAATGCAAATGCTATGTCTTATTTTTAAAGATGTAATAAAATTTTTGTTCAATTACTTAGTCACAGAAATATTCAACTTAGCTTTCTTCATCCCAGTATCATTTAGCTGTATCATTTAGTTACAAAGTGAGATGTCATTCTGCAAAGAAGCAAGGGCAATGCATCAGAAAAGTGAGAGCAAGTACATGATAAAATGCATCTATGTGTTTCAAAGAAAGAGTATAGCCAGGCTAAAAAAAAAAGATCACAAGCAGGTTAATAATTTATAGACACAAATCAATCTACAGGTTTTTTATAGGTGATATTACAGATATGTTACAACAATAGGCATAATCCTGCAAGTCTGTTATAGAAGCATTGGCACACTTCTGGATCGTGTTCTTTCTCACATAAGAAGAAAACAAGGCTATAGTACCTTTTTGTTTATAAGGTTTATCAATCTAATCAGTAAAAAGTCCCCATATATCCAATATGGTTTTGCCTTTTGCCACAGGCCTGGAAACAGGTTTTTACAGTCACTAGCTATGAAGAATCAAGCAGTAATTTTCACTTCCTTATGCCTCTTCCTGTATTTACAGTTTATGTATCTGGAATTCCCGTCTTAGGGAATGAGGGAATGAAAGATAACAATTTATTACTACAGCTATTATATTCACATATGTGGAATAATAATCTTATTCCTTCCGATTTCATTTTTCTAGAGAGGAATGAGCCACAAAACAGATATGCTGGGTGTCACATCACCAGTTACCTCAGCAAGAAGAGCAGGGGAAATGTTCAAGCAACATTATAGGAAACAGAAGAAAAATTGGAAAAGAATTAATGTGTACATTACATTTTTAGTAGTCTTAGTTAATACTTTAGGGTTTATAGTAATAGCACCATTTTGTTTGATAATTGCATTTTAATTAACCACTGAGAGTAGCTGTCTTAGATATTCTGACTTTTTTCCATATGTAAGCTAAGAAACAACTTGGATAACACTTTTTGAAATGCTATGGCTACATAATCCATCCAGTAGTCAAAAGGTTGGAGTTGATTGGTTTCTTTAAAAAAAAATCAAAGTAGAAATAAAAATTATTTTCTACTCTTTAAGTATATAAATTTAAAATTAAAGTAAATGACAAAGTAAAATGCATCAAATATGACACTGCAACCACCTGAAGAATTGTTCTTTTATATATGAATGAGTACCTGAAATACCACAGCTGATCTACAGTATATATAAATCTGTTATGATGCCATAAAACAAGTCGAAAGCATCTACTGACACCAGATAAGAGTTTTGATTATCTAGTATTTTCTTAATACAGTACTAAGTACAAATGGAAGGAAAGCAAGGAGAACTTTGTATCCTTCATTGTTTACACTCTGATTCAGCAGATGAATGTATATGCAAAAAACCCAACGATTATAAGATGATTCAGGTCAGTGGTATTCCTTATTCATAAATATAAATAAAAGCAACAATTTGTGCTCTCCAGACACTAAGGTTGGCAAAATGCATACATTCTAAAACTTAAGAAAATATTCCTGTTGAACTCCATGGAGTTTAAGGGTTTTAAGTATAAAATATAAAATAAATTTCCAAGATGAATTCTACTTTGAAGATTCTTCATACTTTATGAATACAGTTTAGAACTCTGCCTGATATTTTGGTTATCTGGTAAGAGAGTAGCTAGCAGCTTTGGGATGTATGTCTAGTTATTTATCTGCATAGCTTATATATAAGTTGGATGTTTGGTTATTATACTCCCTGAGAACATGGGCTTCACAAGCTTCATTTTTAGAAAGAAACAATCCAGGTTAAGGGGAAAAAAAAGTGGTAGTTAAAGAGCAAGCTATATGGGATGGGGGAATAATAAAGCAGTTAAATTAATTGGAAACTTTGCATTCTATTACATGTTCTGTACCATTGTATTTTCCTATTTCAAAACTGTCCTTTCTAAAAGAAAACTAATTTCTAGACTAATAATGGAAATACATTTTTTTTTTTTGTTATTACATAGTTCCATTATTTCTGAGTCATGTACCTCTTCAAAAATCAGGACCTTGGCACCTAAACCACAGTGTTAAAGTTTGGTATCTAAAATAAGTATTTTTGAGCCATTTAATCAATTTCTTGCTCAATCATGGTTTCACAAAATGTAAACACTTTTGAAACTAAAATGTATATTTCTTTTTTTTTTGCTCTAAAGAATTCAAGGGCTGCCAAATCTACATGTACAAAAAAAAATAAGAGACTCATATGTAAATAAGTTAGGGAAGTCCCAATAGTTGTGCATCGTTCATAACTCAATGTGAATTTCACACTGAGCAGCATTTCACCATTGGAAAATAAAAATAAAATTTTTGTTCATAGCACTGCTTTGTTTGTATTTACTGTATTAAAACTTCAATTACTTTGTTGACATTGACCAAACATGTTTGGCTGAGACCAAGCCACTGCATAGCTCAGGTAATTTTTCAAGTCAGTTGACATTCAGGTTCCCCACTTCTATAAAAGCAGTTAAATTCAGTGAATTTCACGTGCGACAGGGCAATCTGTCCTAAACAATGATTTCTAGGTGTAGACAGTATTTTCAGCCCAAAAGTTACAAATATAAAAAAATTTTGTTTGCTTTACATGTCGGAGGCAACTGTAGATACATAGAACAGTACAATAGAAGTACATGTGAGCTGCAGAATACATATGCAGAATAGGCAATCACACATTTATATCTTTATTAGTTTCATTCCTTATGTTTCTATAGGTTATGTATTTGAAAGTATTGTAATATGTAGATTAGATAACCAACTTAATGACATATCAACCACAGAAACTAAAAGCTCTCTTGTGTAAAATGTTCCATTCAAACATTTTGGGTCTTCAGTCTATGGGTGTCACGTAACTGGACCTCAGTTACACAATTACTTGACCAAATAAAAAATCAATATTTTTTATAGGCTTCTTTACAGTTTCTCTCAATTTATGAGCTGGTGCATAATCAGGATCGTTGGAAAGAAAAAAAAAGGCCAAATTATGTATTTTTCAAGCACCATAAAACAAATCAAACTAATTATTTGACAAATATTCCACTAGTGCTACTCTTCTACAGGTGTATTGTTGCATACTGAAAAGGAGATGTAAATAATGTTTAAAAAAGGGTTTTCTTATACCTTTGCCTAAGGTTGCTCAAAGAAATAGTCATTATAGGTATAATATCTGTTCCACTGAATTTACAAAAAAACTCTGCTGAAGTTCCATAGAGCCAGTATTTTATGACTTCACCCTCTAGAGCTTGGGCTGTCCTGCTCACTTGTTTAGTTTTCTGATGCATTTCTTAAAGGAGCAGATCTTCAAATGTGTTCTAAGGTATTTACAACCATTTATGTGTGCAGTCATGCACACCCACACCCAGACACTTCTGAAATTAAATGTCCTAGCAGCCTTAAGAAAAACAAACAAAAAAACCCTCCTCAATCTTTGACATCCTTCATTAAGGGTATTCTCTCCCCAGCCAGATTTCACAAGCATTTCCATTCCATCCTTCCCAGCACTCACAGTTTCCACAGCTACAAACACCGTTACCTAGAATAGAATGAATAAAGGGCAATTATCATAATTGAAATGTACTACATTAAAATGTGCTTTATGGGAAGTAAAAAGCTGTGCTAAAGTAGTTGCATTGTTCCTTTATTGCTCCCCTACCCCTTTTTCCTTTGGAAGGAAGCAATTACTGTACCATTGCATTAGGAAGCCACTCTACACCTATACTTACAAGGCATTAATAGCATATGCTCAGTAATTCCATCAGCAGTACTGCAAATATTGTAACTGTGTATGGTGTAGTGTAATTGTGTACACCAGTGTTTATACCCAGCTGGTGAGGCTTAAGTGTTCACACTGTGCCTCCAAGTACAAAGAAAAACAAGATTACTTTTAACTATTATTCATAAAGAAAAAGTCATTAAAAGCTACCAACAGAATAGCAATAAAACCATGACTTTGAACATGAAAAACTTTAAACCTAAAATGTCAGAAGTGCTCAAAAAATAAATCCTGTCTCAAACTCTCTATTAAGTGAAAAATGTCTTGGCCCTGTTTTGAAGGAGGGAAACATTTAGTACTGAGACCCATATATTAATTTTATTTAAATATTTTTTATGACTCTCAGATGCTCTGCTTGAGACCTCTATAGCCTTTGAATCTATGTAAACTCCTCCTCCTTCTGACTTTATGAAGATCCATGATTAGCCATTAGAGTTGCAGATAAGGCTCCTGTTGCTGCTACACTGGCTACTTGCTTCCAGAAAATGACCCTTGCTAACAGGGCTAGCTGGAAGACACAATTTACAAGTGTCAGCCTTCCCACTCTCACTCTAATCGGCTTGCAGAGTTCTTCCACATCTAATAATTGCTCAGCAAAGATTTTCTAAAATTAAGATTTGTAACAGGAAGCAGCCAGTGAGTTAATTTAGCAATTCCCATGCTGCTTCTTGTCACTATGTTTGTCATGAGGGTTTGTTGGCAGCCTGCCCATTTTTATTGACATCTGCCACCTGCACATTCAGACAATGTTAAGGTGAAGCTGCTTGAATTGATGCCATGATGATTTTTTTTTTTTTTGCCTTTTCTTTTATACCCCTTTTATATACTTTTTCTATTCTTAGTGCTTCTAGCCCACATTCTTAGACCTAATATTTTGTTAAGCCAAGAGACTGAACATCTTGGCAGCCTCGTAGTGAGGGGTCAGACAGCCCCAGACACCAAGGTCCTCTCTGGAACACATTCTGTAAACTGAGATGGGCCCAGCCAGGGGAAGGTTCCTCGGGCAGGGGTTCACTGGAGCCTCTCCCTGGGGAATCTTTGATGGATGTGCTGATTTGTAAGGCCTGGAATGTGATCCCCGACTACCCGTGGGTGTGCATTCCGTGTGCTCTGCGGGCATTCACCTGGGTGTGCTGCACCTAAGGATCCTTAAAATAAATACTGAGGTAAAAACCCCTTTTTCCTCTCTAACCGTGTTTGGCTCTTAATTTTAAGACCAGGGAAAGGCATCAGAATAATTTACCATCACTTCATAAGAAAAGCTGCCAGGTATTCCAGCCTCCCACCGACAATTGTCTGATTGCTAGGAAGCTCTGTTAACCCACACAACTATGCCCCTAACCCACCAGGGATCATCAGACAGGTGAATTGTGTCTGTGACTTAAATGCATTACGCACGTGGAATGTCCAGTAAAAGAACAAAGGCTAGGGAAACCTAATGATCGTAATGCTGAAACTGTGTCCTTTGCCAAAAAACAGTAACTTGTAGTCTATTAGAGTGAGAATTGTTGATGGGTTCCATAGCTGGCTCACTTATTTAAATTCATACTCAAGCTTTTAACTGTTGTTTTGAAACCCTAAGTTGATCATCACACTGCATGAAGAAACAATTATAGCAGGTTTGAATAACCAGAAAATGTGCTTCCTCCGTCAGTGGGGAAAGAAGAAGCTGGGCTTTGTCTAACATAATTCCCATCAACTCAATTTGTTTCCTGAAGCAATTAAGTGTTAGCCTGTACTGCACCTGTGCAAATGAGACCATCATGTTTGTCACAGTCTCTGTCATCGCATTCACAGAAATCACCCGAAATGTACCATTCCTGGGGTGAGCAGATGCACTTTCCACAATGGCAGGAACCTGAAATCACAAAAAATTATTACTCACAGTCAAAGAGTACTGGCACATTCAGGCTAGAAAATAACAACCCAAGTCACACATGTGCACACATACGCACATGTGCATGTGCACAAAATTGCGGTCTAAGAGGCTGTTGCATAAAAGAAAATAATCAAGCTAAAAGCCTTTTGAATGAAAGGATTCTTTTGGCATGAGCTAGAGTATGGTGGGATGTTACTACTAATGCTTTGATCCAGCTATTTCACTTAATCAGGACTCACATTTTGAAGCTTTCTATCCGTTTCAGAGACTTACAATCAGGGCTTTTCTTCCCAGTAACTTCATTTTTTTTTTTAAACTAGAAAATCCCAAATTGTCCCTGACCCATTGTTACTGAAGGCAATAAAATCACAATCAGGAAGGAAATAGTCCTCCTCATCTAAGGCTTTTAGAGCTGAGTTCACAAAAGAACAGCAGTGCCCAAGACTAACATCTGTAGACCCCCAAAATCCTTGTCACCACAAATGAAGCTACTCCACCTCCCATGGAATTACTAAATATTCGCTCTAGGTCAGAAAGAGTTTGTGCACATAATGGTGGCTCAGCAATTGGTCATTCCTGCAGTGTGCCCTAATGCCCCTTGTGGGGACAAGCTGCTCTCCTTCTCCTCAAGGATGTCAGGCCACACTCTCACAGGCAAAGAAGAGTTTGAATCTATGTAAACTCCTCCTGTGGTCAAATTCAGGTGACACCATAACCCATGGAGCACCAGAAATCTTCCATTAAGAGTCTGAGACATCCTTACCCTCAGGAGAAGGTTCATGGCTCTGAATCCTGGAAAGTGACAAGTGTCCCCACACAATCACTGGTCAGGAAGCCTCTAGCTTGAGAAGTGTGTGAGAAACACTTTTCTGCAACTAGAAATGCCACAAGGAGATGGTAATTCCTCCTGAATGATTCCAACTCTTGTCTTAAGAGACTTGGCTTTTACAGATCCCATATTCAGCAGCCTGACCCTACCCAGATTTCAGACATGTAAACACCGAGGTGGGGATCTTAGCAACTGCTAAGCGAAAATCCTTTTGTGGACCTAGCCCTAAGAAGGGGTTACAGCAGAAATCGATGTTAAAAAAAGAAAATAAACCGCAAATAAATTATAGCAAAGAATGCATGCAAAATTTTCAGCTATGAGAGGCAGAGTTAAAGGAAAAATGTCACCAAAGAAGCAGTTGACCTTTTACAGAAGATGCTTATAAATGAGTTAAATGCACTTGAAAATCCTAGCCTCCTGCAATTTCTAGAATGATTCCATTAAAAAGTCACCAATGTGTTTAATGCATTATTAAAGAAAAAATATACAGAAGGAAGTTTGGTTATGTCAGAATATAACTTATACAGAATTCATGGGTTACTTAACAGGGCCTGAGCCAAAGCCTATAAAATTATGCTTTTCCACCTTTCTAGTTCTTTCAGTGACCTCTGAATAAAACCCACAGTAATAATCATATCCTAATATTCTCAAAGAAAAAAAGTTGCATTGGTTGATATAAACTGATTTTCCACTGCTTTTCCCATAAATACTGAAGCTTAATTCTTGAAAACTTCAGAACAGCCTCAGCAGAGTATCTAATCTTTAATTAAATATGTAATTTAATGCTTATTTTAAATTCACAAAAATTAACTCATTGCCTAATTTTAGGGAAATGCTTTAACTTGTAACATATGGAACATGTAAATATATTCAGGAAGAGATAGTGATTAGAACATTTGAGGATGGAAGTATTTGATTAAGCATCTACTTTTTCTGTGAGTTCTGAGTATTGCTTACTGGGCCACTGGCATAGAAAATATTGACATTCCCTACAAGGATCAAAAATGCTGTTGTATAAAGAGGCAGTAGAGGATAGCATAGATATCACAAGTTTGCTCTTGCAAGAGATACACTAAGACATACTTGAGGGTAATTTAAACCTAATACTTCTGTTTATACAAACGGCAAGGTACTGACATCTGAAAATAATGAGGAACAGTGTGAGCATTTCAGTGAAATTAAAGCAGTTATTAAGAGTATTACAGTGTAAGAAGCCTGAAGTGATTCTGCATAAGCAAGCACGGATGCTGCTACTGAGGGTTGCCCACGATGTTTTGCAGAGGATACAGCAAATTTAACACCTAGTCAACCAAGGAAGATAAGGCTCCAAAATACAAGATCTGTTAGGGAAATGAATGTATCGAGTCTTTTCCCCGAACAGGGCATGCTGCTCTGGGAGGCTCCTCAGTTTAATTGAGTCTAATGAGTTGCAGGGTGTTTCCTGGGATCCCAGCCAGATCCCCTCGGATGGGATTTGGCTCATTAGCCATATCCTGCACTGTTACAGTCGCCATGTACAGCCCTATCTTTACTGCCAGGGAGGCAGCAGCCTGGTGGGTGTTGCTGTTTTCCTTGGGAAGAGCTTTTGCTACAGGTGGCACAGTCAGCGAGCTAAGATTCTGAAAACAGCCTAGGAATGTGAATGCCCAACTCTTCTTATATTAGCAGAGTGCAATTTTCTGATAGTGTTCAGCAGTTATCTGCTGAAAACCAGGACTCCTCACAGTCTGTTAAAACCTACATACAGAAACTCAAACTATCCTCAGTCCATTATAGCACTTGCATATCCTGGCTAGGTTTCCAGCAAAAATGCAATAACCACCATTAGTGCACAGGTTCGAAATTCCCTTTTATTTGACCAGTAGTCATTATTTTCTTCCCACTGTAATGAATCAGAAAGAACAATTTGCCATTTTGGTTTCTGGGTAGTGCTTCACTAGTTATGAACAGTGTCTTAAAGTATGAGTATCCAGTAAGACATGAGTTCCAGATACATATCTTAGGATCAAGAATAGATTTGCCCAAAAAAACCCAAACCCACCAACAAAAAAAAAAAACAAACCAAAAAAACCCACCAAAAAACAAAAACCCAGAAAAAACACATAACAAGAAAAATTATAAGTAATTAGACTAATTAGACTGTTTTTGCCTGTGGTCCTCGTCCTGCTCAGAGAAGAGGCAGGAGACAGCAGCCTTCTTGGATGTTTACTGACCTGAGTCCTGAAGATGTCTTATGGAGGTAATTTTTCTGCTGGGACAGGCACTTACATGTGAATTGCTGTTCCTACAATAAAGCTGCTATTGCATCTAACTTGACTCAGCTTTTTTATATTGACTGTCCTCAGGGCAACATTCCATGACAGTGGAAGCTAACATGTGTTCAGGGGCCTAAGAAACTTAACCAAAAAAAAAAGAAAAAAAAATCCCACCGCTGTTGCTGAATATGGATTTAGGGTCACAGAATCACAGAACGGGTAAGGTTGTAAAGGACAACAGTGGGGCCATCTAATCCAACCTCCCTGCTGAAGCAGGGCCATCCCAGAGCACACAAGCAGGATTGCCTCCAGACAGTTCTTGAATATCTTCAGTGAGGGAGACCCCACAGCCTCTCTGGTCAGTCTGTTCCAGTGCTCTGTCACCCACACAGTAAGAAGTCCATCCTCATATTCAGGTGGAACTTCCTGTGCATCATCTTCTGCCTGCTGCCTCTTGTTTTACTGCTTGGCACCACTGAGAAGAGTCTGTTATAGGAAATAATTCCCACAGGAAGTAAAGGCTGTTCAAAAGAGCTACTATCTAGAAAATATGAGCCTTTGGAACCTCTATTCGTGCAGTTGTGTTTAAAAGCATGACCTGCCTGGTGCTGATTACATTGTAGAGCCCCTTTCCAGCTGCTACAGATTACATCAGTGACCAGATTCCAAACCATGCCCTGGTGGCATAGCCAACAGAGGGGAAAATCCTTGGTATCTCTGCAGATTCCTGATGGATTATCTGCTCCCAAAGCCTCAAAGTAAATTGTACCCTTGATACACGTATTCAAAATTAATTGATCTCACAGTGCAACCCACAGGCTGGAATAAATAGCTCTCAGCCATCCTTAGAAAAAGGTAGCAGATAATATGAATGTTTCAAAAATTGACATAATTTTTCATATTTATATTTCTATAGAATCTTACATAGTGCATTTTATTGATACCAAGCATATTCCCTCACCTTCACGGTTTATATAAGAAATCTCAGTGAAGCACACATTAAGAGAAAAAAAGTTAACTTCTGCAGTAAACCAGAGTAATTTCCATTTCTCCAGTAACTGACCATCCTCTTACACATACACTAATTTAAAGATAGTCCCATCTGGAAAAAATAGAGAAACAGTGCAACTTTCTCATTTTTTATGACATTGCATCAACTGAGGGGGGAAAAAAACCACCAAAATAAAATGAAATGGTGCAACAGGGGAGAATTCTGATAAGTGATAATACAGATGGATGAAGGCTGGGCTGGAAACCCCATTTAAATTTCCTTTGCACTGAAATAAAAGTTACCAAAGGGAAAACTGGAAATCTGCCTGATGTAGAAGGTTCCTAACTGTTTTTTCCAGCTGGCAGATTTCTTTCCTATGCAAGGGACATACAAATATAGGAAATGGCACATAGAGTCTGGATTGAGTGCATTCTAGCCTCCAACCAGTCTCTTTTTTGTCTATTCTCTTTCAGACGTATTATATACAAAAATAGGCAATTTGCACTATGGGGGAGCTAAAAAGCCCTCTTTCCATTAATGCAATTTCCTAGCCTGAAAGATTGCAAGGTAAGAACCTCAGAGAATAATTTCAGATAATTATCAAGATTTTATAACTTTTATTCTTCCCTGTGGCATTTTTTTAGAGCTGAACTGAAGCTGATGCAACCGTCTGAATGAAAATTAGTAAATGAGAAAGTTTGTAGGATTCATTTCTGGGGTTTGCAGACATCTACTTTTCCTTTGCAGCTATGTTGGGAAGCGGAGTGATTAAGGATACCAAATGTTGCTTTTAAACACTCTCCTCCACTTACTGTTGCCCAATAGATTACATTTGCCATCTTCCCCACTAGAGTGTTACTGTGGGTAGTGCCCTTTTCCCCCAAAATGGAAGGAGCACTAAGAGTTAGTTTATAATGTACAGCTGTTCCACACAGACCATCAGCTAAACACACACAGGAAATTACATGCTACCAACAAATTGCATAGGAGAGCAGCGCTGTCAAACGTGTATGGCTGGGGTTGGTGTCTGACAAAATGGATGTAAGTGCATTATGGAGCCAAATATAACATCCTTTTAATAATGAGTGCCTTTGAAAGAAAGGGTTACTAAACAACAACCCCCTGCCATGCACATTAGTCTTCCAGAAGGTGATTATTATCCTCTGGCAGGCGCTGACATAGGGTAGCTCAGCTGGCAGCTCTTACCCTTCCCGGAGCACAATATGCCATCCGCCGACTCGCAGAGACTCCTGCTCTCCTCCTCCGTCATGTTGCACTTCCTTGAGTGCTGGCACAGCTTTCCAAACCACCCATCCTGGCAAATGCATCGGCCACAGGAGCAGATACCATGGCCTGTAACGACACCAAGGCAGGTGATGAGCAACAAGCAGAAAGCAGTGACTGTGGTCACAGCTTCAGAGCTCTTCAGTATGACGTGCATGCTGTGCGATAGGCAGACAGATGGGGGGACAGCACAGCGTCCCAGCAGGGTGGCCTTCTCCAGTTCTCTCATTCTTGTGCTTCAGAGGGTGCCCTAGTGGTGTGCAGAAAACAACACTGGGAAAGGCCAAAGAAACTCTAGAACATGGGTGAAAAATAGACTCTAGAAGCCTCAATTCACACTTTAAAGAAGAAGGGGGGGGAGATAAAATAGAATTTTTTGAGAATTATCTGTACAAAGATTAATAAAAGAATTAAAATATGTTGAATACTTAACTGAGTAGAAAATTTGGCCAGAAAGAAGGGAAAAGCGACAACAAATACAGCCAAGAAAATAGGAATGGAGAATTGAAAAAAAAAGGAACTAAGAAATGTGTCCCAGCCAGAATTAAATTTTTCAGCTTTGAATAATATTGCTGCATCAGAGACAATAATTCCTTAGCTAATCTGGGAAGCAAATTATACATACCAGTGACTTTTGTCCTATCCTACCTGATATGTAGGGCAAGGGAGTAGTAATGAGGAGACTGAGATAATTTGGGAACACGGGCTGGGCAGAAGGGAACAAGCAGTAGGAGTATCTTGGAAAGCACTGAGCCATAGGATGCAGGGAAGCAAACCAGCAATTTTGTTTTCTAACTAGTGGACTTCCTATAAGCCCCCAGTGCGACTTGATATTGTAAACTGAGAGACAGCACTGGTAGAAGCCCAGAGGAGAGACAAAACTGGTAGTTTGCTGTAAGTGGAATTCATTCAGGTTTACTGACAGTCAAATACTTTACAAATTCTAATTACAAAAATACTGGGAGCTCCAAAGTCTTGAAGCTGTCATTTCCAGCATCTAAAATTTCAAAGTAACTTTTGTATCCCAGATTCTGTATTGATCTTTGGGGTTTCTTATGATATTATCTATACACCTTTAAAGGCTCAGTAACAATGACACAGTCTTATTATGACAGTATTTCTACCCACTTCTAGAAATTGATAACTAACAACAATAGAAGCTTGATGCTACTTGAATTTCTGTGTTAGACTGGGAAACAAGAACAATTATATGACAACCTAAAATACAAGAGGTAAAAACCAAGCATAAATACTTTCCTATATGCTCCTTCCAGATAGAAGTCATGCAGTTGTCTATATTAAATAACTAAATATTAATAAAATTAAGCTTCTGTCAGAACATTTTTATCTACCTTATTTATTTTTAATTAATAACATAGAGATTAGAATTCAAATTAGCTCAACCAATTAAGAGCAAAATATACAACTGGATGTCACTGCTGGAAAATTATTTGTGAAGATACAAAACCTTGTACTCATTTTAGCAGTGAATAGTAGGAATCCATGGCAATTTCTCTGAGAAAATAATTTTAAGGCTTTTTCTTTTGTAGTCATTATGTGTTATGAATGAAGAGACTGCTCATGTCTGTAAAGCCTTTACACAAGTCAAACAAAAAGGTAATGAATAATCTATAAATTTGCGGCAAACAGAGCTTGAAGTTTACCAAATAAAATTTGACTTGCATTTTTCTGTAATGACCATTTCTCTCCTCCTTTATGCCATATAAATCCTCAAAACATAAAGGATTCTTTTGTCTCAAATAATCCACTTTACAAAAATAATATTTGTTTCTAGTTGACACCAGCCTGGCCAGCTGCAGGTTTTTGGATGCCTCATCTATTGAGGTGGCAAGTGTACAAGTGTTCAGCCCAGTGCTTGTTAGCTCTAAGCTATCTCATGTGTGTGTGGTAGCCTGAGAAAAACTGCTTTACATGGTCTAGTTGTGAATATCCTTCTTGCAAATCACAGAACAAAGGGGCAATCTGAATAGTTAAATGAGTATTTTATCGTGTTAAGAAATTCATTTCGGCTGGACTTCTTCAATTAGAGATTTTTTACCCCTAAACATTCAGATTAAGCAGATTTACTAGGAAGTGTTGGTCTATCAACATTTCAGACCTAACATAAAACAGTTAAAATCACAAAAAAATTGCATTGAAAATGCTCATTCATAAAAATCTATGTTAATGAACTTTTAAATAATCAATAATGTTTTAAAAATTCATTGTGAATGAATAAAGACTTTGACGGGGAGAGGCAAAGGACAGAAAGATGGTGTCATATGCACTATCATTTTGTTTAGAATTATAATTCAAATAACCAAAAAGTTTAAGTGTGAAATATGAATTCAGCAAAAAAGCAAGCTGTGACAGATTACTAGCAGGGGCCCATTATAACCCAAATCAACCTGAACCAAACTGGACACCAGGATGAATTATTTCTTGCCATGCCTAGAATTGAACTAGTGTTGTTGTGGGAAATTTCAATTTAGGACTACTCATGCAGCTGTTGTTGGTGTTCCCCAAAAACCTGCAGGATCATTTTGTAATGCAAACGGCATCACTACATGGGAGCACCAGCACAACAAATAAAGTGAAGTAATCATTACAGAGGAAGCTGGTTCTTATTTACAGACTATTACAACCAGATGACGTTCCTGAAGGGCAAATTGAGGCCAGACCCAAGCAAAATTTAGCACCTCAGGAACACAAGTTTCTCAAATTAATATATTATAAGGTATTTTAACTGGATGAAAAATAAAAAGTCTTAAAAGTGTACTAAGAATATGAAAAATTGCAGCATAACACAGGATCCCTGATATAGAACACCACAGAAAATGAAACAAATATTTCTCTCTGTATTTAAATAGAAACAGGATTTCCATTTTTATTTTTTCTTTTAAATCACAGGACTTTCCATTATATTATTAAAAGAAGAGAATATTAAACCACATATATCTGAGAGAAATATTTCTGAGCGAGCAGGCTTCATTACCCTGCCCAAATATGCTAAAAAAGTTGCTAAAAACATTATTAGAACACTGTTTTTTATTTTTTAGTTTTTCTTGAATACCAGAAGACAGGAACAGTTGTGACAACTGCAGTTGGGGAAGCCTAATAGAAATGGAAAGCAAAATACAGACTGTCTATTATATTTTCAAAGTAAGTCAGTTAGTCTTGCCTAAGTCTAATAAAGGTGGACTGTGGCTCCAGCCTGAGTAACACAACAGTCATGCAGTTCAGTAACACCTTCCAGTGAAACTCTGCAGCAAAAAGGGCCAATGTCACCCTCACATCTACCTACCCAGTGAAAAGTGAGTCAGAACAAAATTGGAGCATTGGTGAGATGCTGTTAAAGTCCTGCAGCTCTGTGATATCCATGTTTGCAGAGATTTTTTGCAAGACTTGTAAAGGGTACTAAAAATTTCCAAGGAATTCAAAGGGTATCAGAAAGGGTATTCCCAAACTACCAGAAGAAAGACAAAGCAAAAGAGTAAACCTGATACAAACAAAATCATTTAACAAAAGAACCAGCATTTCAAACAAGGATGATGACTATTGGAACAAACTTTCAAGTGATGTTGGCATGAGCTACACAGGTCTTAGGGGTTCTGAGGGCACGGCCTGCTCAGAGACACAGTGCACAGGCTTCAACGTAGGGGAAGCATGGGAACAGTGTAATGGCTATTTATAGCCTGATAGAAGAGGTTCAACAGAAAAGCCCCTTTTGGATTCACAAATCAACTTAAATGTTAATGTACTAGCAATTCCTTTACTGCTCATTTGAGCAGACAGATTAAATTAAAGTGCTTTTTGCAAACCTGAATCACATTTTATGAAAAACTAAACAAACAAAGTTCTCTATGTGTCTATGTAAAATGTTGATTTTTCAGACACCTACACAAAAAGTCTGGGTGACCACGACAGAAATCTGTGGTGCATTTAAAAGAAATGTTAGAAAAATTAAAATTAATTTAATTTAATACAGGCTATGGAATGCCATTAATACCTGTACTAGCTACAGTAGTCACTCTTGTATCTAATACCTACTGATCCTTTCAAATTTATCTGTTGCTGCCCCTGGATGTTCCTCAGAGCTAGGATGAAGCAGTTAAACACAAGGACACAGGCATTGAATCATTAACTCTCCTCTTAGTATTGTCAAAATAAAACCCTAATTCACATTAGTTTTATTCCAGTTAGACTAGGAGTTCTCCACTATTTAATACCATCATTTTCACTTTTGTTAGCACCAGTTTTACTCAGTAAACACGTGTTTGAACTGTTGGTTTGGTTTTCTGTTTGTTTTGGGTTCTGTTTCCCCCAGGAAAATAAATTGTATTTTTCAACAACAAAAAATATCATAAAAATTCTCTATTAAGTAATATATAGAGAGAGAGATAGAGAGAGTATATCTATCTAGTATGTTCACCATCTATATACAGTATATATACTGAATTCTCTAACAATTATATGTTCTTCAGATTCCACAGTCAAAAGAATATGGTCCCTCCTCTAAAGACTCTTCAATAGAACAGATGAAAGACCTGTTGGGTAGGATATAAACTCTTATCTTAACATGGCAGGAACCTCAGAGAAATTATAATTTCAATTCAGATGCCCAGTGCCATTGGACTTGGACAAGCCCTAAGGCATCAAGGACATCTTGACGATGGCAGCAGCCAGGCAGGCACCCCTGTGTCCTTGTGCAGCCAAGCTGGGTCAGGCAAAGGTAGTCTTGGGAATCACAGATGATAAAAGGTGCTTTAATTTAGGTGGCTGAAGACTTTGAAATTATGTGCCATATAGTCGGAGAAGCCGTGGTAGAATCAGGACTCATATTTCTGAATCCTCAGACCAGTCAGTGCCAAAACCTGTCTTTGTTTGGGAGATAGACAGATATTCTTTTTCTTCCCTGTTTTGTTTTCTACATATATTAGAGAGTTCCACAAATGTCTTATATACTTCTGTTTCTGTGGATCAACATTAGTACAAGAAATGAAGAAATTTTATGACAGCAACTGTACCATAGTTATCTTTGCTTAATAAAGCATATCATTAATCACAGCTCTCTCATTTCTATGGTTATGGTCTTACTGGTCCTCATAAGAACATGTTATCTGAAAATATCATGCTTCTGCTTCACTGAGCAGATGACAAAAATAAATGTCATTCATGATTTCTGCATTATGGACCTAGAACTTTCATAAAAGAAAAAAGATTTTACATTTTCTGTTGTATATCTTATATTGCAAAAAAAAAGGAAAAAAGGCAGTACTTCCTCTGAATCAAATTATTTAGCCTGACTGGATGGTAACGAAAATTTTATATTCAAAGGAACATGGCAATTAGAGGCAACTTATACCAGACTTTTGAGAGGGAACTTTACCATTGTACATCCTGGTGATGACTGTGCAAACCTAGAATCCATCACTAATTATAAGAATGTGATATGGAAGTTTCTGTCTCAGTTTTAAAAGTTTAAATCATTGGAAAGCTGGAAATTGTGGCTTAAGGTATGTGTATGCCTTACAAACTCCAGATTTTCCCTTGCTGTCTGGCAATTCATAGAGACTAACATTGGAAATCATAATACTGGTGTAGATGTATGGATGGAAATGTGTAAGTAAGCAGCAGAAGAAACACCATAATGAGGTCAAATGCATGACCTACAGTGATAACCAACAACACATTTACAGGAGTAAATTAAGGAATGTAGTATTTTGTCAAAATCAGAAGGTCTGCACTCTTATAAAACAATTATATGATGAGTGTCATGATGACATGGCAGAAGACCGTGCTCAACAACAAAAGATGTTAGTGCAGACACAGAACATAACTTGTGTCATTCCTTTCCTCGTAACTCCAGCAACAACAGCACTGTCCTAAGAATGTCAAAAATCAGGAAGCACAGGCAACAGGCACCAGACTTGCCTGAAGTTTACAGAGATAAAAGTACGCAAAACTGTGAGTCAAAAGGATTACCCTAAATTTTTGGGTGCTAAATATATAAAAGATGTATTTAAAGACCAGTTTGTTACTGTCAGCCAAGAAGAAACAAAAAGACCCACCAATAACCTGATGGGTGGCATCCCTTGTCCACGTTCTGTGTCACACACAAGGAATCCTGACCACACTATTAAATGCAGACACTTTGATGGTTGTATTTAAGTGTGAGAATACAAGTGAATTAAATCAATGAAAGGATGTGTCTGAGTGGTGAAAATTTCTTTACTTCCAGATTTCCCCAAAAAATACCAGCTTCCCCTCCCATAAAGTCTCAAGTAGAGTTTTTGCTGCACTGTTTTCTTAGAGAAAAGAGAGGTGTGAAGGCAAATCTGAGTAAGGAGGGAAATATGAATTACTTCAGCATTTGCTTCAAGAATAAGTTAACTCCTCCAGCTTCTATAAGCCTTTATAGTATAACCAGAATTTCAAACTAATGACAACTAATTTTTACCAAATTTTTTGGTAACTTTTACCAAAAGGCATTGGTATAAGCAAATAAAATAGACAATCTGCATTTACTCTTTTATGTGACATGACACAGCTGGATTCCCTACAGTGTTAGGATTCTGTTTTGGTGAGGATTGTATTTTGATGGGCTGTGGCCAAAACAATTAGTTAAAAAGTCATCCAAGTGGAATTGCTCACCTGCAAATAAAGGAATCAGACTTAAAGTGTTCCACTTTCACTAGTCAAAGAACTGGTTTACTGGAATGATCAATCTTAGGTGTTTCTTAGTGTTGCAGACATCTATGAATAAACATTAAAAGGTCTTATCAAAGCTAATGTTCTAATTGGTGGTCCACAATTTGAAGCACAGAATGGTATATTGATGTAATACAAAATGAGTGCATCCGCAGAAATTTGTAAGAGCCTTGTTGTGAGTTACCTGTTACAAATTTAAACCTTTGCTAGCAACCCTAGTTTCAACCACCTTTTTACTATTTTTGTTGGGTTTGGTCCTATTGCAGAGTTTTTAATCAGCATAATTCTATAGGAACTTGTAGTACGCAGAGGACCTCAAAGGTTTTGCTTCATTCCTTCAATGGCTGCTATTTGGCTGTGATAAGATCTCATAGCTAGCCAATAATTGTCCAGAGAACAAATCGAAGTGAATGGAGTTAAGAGCATTATCAAATCCATTTCAATTTGATCTTTATTGTTGTTCTGAGTTCTCGCTGTCTGCCTGCCCTCAATCCTGAAAGAGAAAAAAATCGTAATGGACAACACTCGAACCCCATGAGGTGGAGCAGCCAATGATGAAATCACTGGAAAACGTGACTGGACACAGAAAGAAAACAAATGCCACTTGAAAGCTCAGGACATATCTGCAGCGAGCAACACAGCCATAACTTCAGAAGGCAGAGAGAAATATGTCTCATCAGGATACAGGACAAGTAAATATCAAGCCTGATGTAAAAAAGTGACACAGCCTTCCCAAGAACTTGTGCTGACAAACCTGTGATTCTCTGGTCATGTGTGTGCACCAAAACACTTAACTTGCACATGAAAGACTTAAAGAACCAAGTAAAGCCAAAGGAAATGTGATGTTAAGTGCTTCTGTGGATCAACACTGTAGTATACCTGGGAAAATCTTACATAATCAAAAAACCTCAACAGTAGGGAAGGGGCCATTAGGTAGAACACATCTATCTCAAAAAGGCTGCATGAGACATATCCTCCAGTCTTAGCCTGTTAAGTCTCTGTACAGAGGCACAGACAAAGGAAGTGGAACATGAAGAAAAGACTGGGAAAGCAGGTCAAGGAGGATGAGTCTCCCCCTCCACTCCACTGTGGTGAGACCCCACCTGGAGTACTGTGTCCAGCTCTGGGGTCCCCAGCACAGGAAAGACATGAATCTGTTGGAAAAGGTCCAGAGAAGATCCCCAAAAATGGTCAGAGGGATGGAGCACCCCTCTTATGAGGAATGGCTGAGAGCATTGAGATAGTTTAGCTTTAGAAGAGAAGGCTCTGGGGAGACCTTACTGTGGCCTTTCAATGTTTTAAAGGGGGAATATAAGAAAGACAGGGAGAGGTGTTTTTAGATTTTTTTATGGTTTTAAACTGAAAGATAGTGGGTTTAGCTTGGATATTAGGAAGAGATTTTTTTATTATTAGGGTGTTGAGATTTGCAACAAGTTGCCAAGAGATGTGGATTGCCCATCCCTGGAAATGTTCAAGGCCAGGTTGGATGGGGCTCTGAGTGGCCTAGTCTTAGTGAAATGTTCCCTGTCCATGTCAGGGGTGGTTGGACTAGATGATCTTTAAGGGTCCCCTTCGACCCAAACTATTCTGTGATTCCATAATTATATGAATCAATTTCTACTAGCAGAGTGCTGTGAAATCTATGCCGAGTCCTCCTGCAACCTCTGTCTTTGTGGAGACATTAAGTCTCTATTCTTGGTAATGCATTGATGGACAGCTGAATTTTTAAGCGAATGACTCACTACAATCATGCAGAAACATGGCCATAGGGTCTCATTCAGTTGTACCCTAATTTATCATAGCTTTCGCCTCATGTCTTTCTATCGTTGCATGGACAGCTGGTCTGGAAAGCAAGCTATTAATCAGTCTCTGCTGGTTGGAGGAGGCCAGTAACAATTCTTATTCAAATCATTTAGGTTGTCATTCACATTTCTCATTTCAGCACGCATTTAATCTGAAAATGCTGGTCTTCCTTCTTTGTGCTTACAGGCACTCAGTGCTCGCTGTCAGACCCCACACAGTCCAGCTTATAATGCTCCAAAGACAGATTTACTAGCAAGGACTTAATGTCCTTACTGTGATTGCCTAAGCAGCAACAGTGGTAGAAAAATAGCAATGAAAAGAGGACAAGGAAAGAGGAAAGAATAAGCAGTTCAGCAAGACATTTCAGGAAGTTCAGGCTGAGATTGAAGCATGGACAAACCCAAAAGAAAGAGAAGGAGATGTAATAATGTAACATATGAGTGTTATAAACAGATATTTTTAGCATGGATGATGATGAATTTTGTTTCCTAACTATTTAATTTCTAACAAATATGAAACAGGTTTTCAGTGTTTTTAAGTGCTTTTATGTCCTTTACACAAAATTAAATTTCAAAATGTTCTTTTTCTACACACTTATATTATTAAATTACTCTGAATGCTGTAAACTATTTTTATGGCTGGTTAGAAATTCAAACCAAAATTTTCTATATATGTTGTCTATATTCTGCATGGCAGCCACTTTGAAGAAATATTCCCTGTAGTCAGAAATTTTTTATGTACATGAGGATCATGAAGCAATACATTCTTTTTCTTACATAGAAATAAGAAATACAATACAATGTGCCATTTTTCATACCAACAACTTTGTTATTATTTCAAATCAAAGTGTCATTTTAAAAATAAAGCAAATAAAATCTAGAAAGAGAGCATTTAGGGTAAATATTATTCACCTGCTTATAAAATGCCTTGTGGTATGCATGCACTTACATATCCCAAACTACCCTGAAATACTGCTGAACACCAACATACTTTACTGAAATATCACAAGGTAAGGTTTTCACTGTCAACACTAAAATAAACCATCTGCATCTACAATTACTATCACACTGTCTCTCAAGCATTTTAGATTCTTTCATAACATATTTTGCTACTTTTTTAGAAAACAGGCATATCACTGTCAGTGAATATGAAATATTTAAAAGTCTTTCTGGTCATTAGTACCTTTAGGTTTATTATAACACCCTCAATAAAACATCAGGTGTACTAAATATAATGTAAAGTTAGCTAATATTTTAGGTTTTTGTTTAAGTGTTTGTATTCTTCTCTAATGAACACCGATGGGATTTAGGATATACTATAGCACTTTCATTTATGTGTTAACATTCCTGAAGTCTTAAAATAAATATTCGCTAACATGTTCAATACTTCTAGTGCTTGTTTCTCACAAAAATCTGCCATCTTCTTATTAATCAGTGATGTAAATTGTCTATAGTGACATTGCACTATAAAATCCAGGGGAACAGAAAGCTATATACTGTCAAGATTTAGTTCTGTTATGTTGTTAAATTATGCTCTGTTATGTGATGTGATATTAAGTGAACACATACCCCCACAGACATCGCCATCTGCATTTTCACACTGTCGATCATCACATTCACAGTTTTTGCCATGAACTCTGTTGTCTCCTGGAGGGAAACAAGTGCATTGGCCACATTCACATCTCCCTGTAAGAATAAATAATTGTTAAGAGTGACAATTTCAGTAAAGTAAAATAAAATAAATTGAATAAACCCCTAAATTTATGCATCCTACCCCCAAAGACAAACTACAAGTCACGCTGTATTAATTAAAGTATAGCACATAAACACAATTAAAAACCAACCAAACAAACAAACAAAAACATGGCAAAACAAAACTATTTCTCTTCCATGGCAACCAGATGGAAAGTATCACTGTTATAATCTTAGTGGAAACGGCAACAATAAGCAATCACTGGCATTGCATGTTTTTCATATCTGAACTTAGCATAACTGAGCTGGCCCATGCTTATCTGCATAATTAACCTCTATAATTGATCTAAAATATTTAGCACATACCTCAGAAACACCAAGACGAATGTGATCAGAATTAAACAGTCTATGCACAGAGATACTCTCTTAGTATCTCTAAGATACTCTCTATTCATGTAGAAGAATAATTCCTCAAATATCCAGTCAAGCTTTTGAAAGCAAAAATCCCTATAATTTTTCCTGTCTAGATCTGAGGAAATGAGCACAACCTCTGTCACAGTCTCCCCTTCCATCAAGCTATTTACAGGAGAGCTCCCCAGAACTTAAAGGGACAACAGATTTATCCAAGCTCCCACAGATCTTCACCCCAAAACTGTAAGAGCAGTGAGTACTAAATGGCCAGATGTGGAAAAAATTAATATCCAGGATAGTCTTACATTTCACACATCTGAGACAAACTCAGTTCAGGTAACAGGCCCTAGCTTCTAGAAGCCTCTGTATGTTTTTAAATTGTTTTATGCAATGCTGGTATGAGAATGTTCTAAACATGGCACAAACCGTGGACCAAACTCATACATTTGATGGGCTTGGGAAAGGATATTGTGTGTAAAAAACTGCCACCAGAGACACAGTCTAGGATGCAGAAAACCTGCTCTTATTCATGTAATTTAATCACAGCATCAGTGAAAGTCAACTTGGGCCTCATCACTGCTCTACTGACTGCAACCCCCAAATTTACAGTATTGCTGGAAAGTAAAAAATATCCTCCAAGTGCAGCCTTTCATTATGCAACCAGACAGTTCACAACACACTGCACTAGTTTTTTTCAGCATTTGCTGAAATATTTTATTGAAAGGGAAAGGACTGTTAATGAAAACCTTAGTGGAGATTTTCTAACTGTAGGTGTCATGACAATAAAACCTTTTAGGGTAAGGTACTGACAGGTAATTATTAATATTCTTCTTTTCCCAACTTCTAACCTTATTTTGTTATATTTCTTGTGGGGCTTTGGGGGTTTTTTGGTTTTTTGGGGTTTTGTTTGTTTGTTTGATTGTTTGTTTTTGTTGGCTTTTTTTTTTTTAAAGAAAACAGTCTAATTGAGTTGGATTAGGGAGAGATTGTATAATTTATGGAAAAAAATTTTTGGGCTCATTTTATAACTTCTATACTCTTCATCTTCCCAAGCCTCAATGTACATTGCACTTCTGAGCTGACATTTTATGCACCAGGATTCAATCTAGAAGGACATGAAGCGCAAGAATTTTAGACAAGACATGCTAATAAAGACAATTAGAAAAAATACTTCTTAATACCATTATTATATGCATAGTTTAAAAAGTATGTTACATTGGCAATTATATGAGGATGCTTGATATGAGAAAGAAACTTCTTATAGGAAGTGCATTTCCCATGTCAAGAAATAGAGTTGTGCTTAGTAATCATGTCAAAATTTAAGATATGATTGTGTACAGAATAAATGATGTTATTTGCCTGCATTCTCTAAGCTATAATTATTTTTCAAGGACAGACATTATAAATTGGGAAAAAAATCATTAGTGCTTAAATATACAGAGAATTTCATTGAGTCTAATTTATCTCTTTTTATGCATTCACCTTAGGAAACCTGATCACTTTTACAAAAATGCCACATCACCCTGTACCAAGGCACAGTCAGTAACCTGTAGGCTGAGAGGTACCTGATGCACAGGACCCATCTGTTGTGGAGACTATAACATAAACAAAAGAAGAATCTTAGCAGTGGTCTCCTGGCCAGCCATTGCTATAATAAGGATGCCTGAAGACAGTAAAATCATTTTAAGCAAGCTGATTTGACTAGAGGAGTCATCAGAGATGGAAAATCCTCCAGAGGAATGAGCAAAGGAAGGTCCTATAATGAGGATCTTGCATGTTCTGTAAATAAGCATTATCTTCTGTAATGCTTAATTTAATAAGTCAAAGTCCAGTGGCTGGTCCCTTGTGCTGCAACGGGAACAGGCTCCTCTCAGTCCCTGCTGAAAGTAATATTTATCCATTTTAGTTAATGTGCAACAGTTTCACCAGCAGAAAAATGGAGGGAAGCCCATCACTAGGCAGATCAGGCACATTTTTGTCATGTAAGAGGTAAAAGATCAAAGGGAATTTAGGCCCTACTTTCTTAATCTGTGCCTCATATTTTATTTTGCATGGCTCCCACCTAAGTTCAGGGTACAGTTTAGATCATCTGACTGCAGACCTCAGCAGAACTGAAGGTGTCTTGAAAATAGACAGAAACCTCAGTCAGCAAGTGCACTGGAAAAAGATTTCTTTGAGCTATTTCTTTACTTTTAAATATTCAAATATACAATTACAGTAGCTTAGCACACTGCTGCTGAAATTGATACTCAAATTATTAGTTCCTTTACTTTTACAAATGTTACAAGATCAGCATGAGAAATTATTTTAGTGGTGTCACTAAATAACTGGAACTTTGTACTGGTTATAAAAATATTTTGCCTCCAAAAGTAGTGAAATTTTTAAGTAGTGAGATTTTGGTTACACTATGTAAAGTGGGCTCACTCTAAGGAGGTAATTTAACAAAGAATTAAAGTCCTATTGCTTCTGAACAGCTAACTATATAGGATGTGTCTGCTGCTGAAATATCAGAAGCCACACCTTATTCTGTGACCTTCTCTTAGCTATTGTGATAAGATACTTACTAAACAAATTCAATCATTCAGAAGCAATTTGAAGCTCATGTTATACTGAAAAGGGATCAGCACTTTACTAAACATACTCTTTCTTTGTATAGAATAATAGGTTTACCATAGCAACCTGATTATACAGGGAAAGCTACTGCCATACATCCTAAATTCTCTTTAAATTCCAAGGCATACAGAAACAATTAAACACAGGATGACTATAATATTCTGCACCTTCTCAACCATCTGTGCAAGAGCCACACTTTACATGCAAAAAGAAATCAGTTGACCTCAGACATTTTATAGCAAGTGGCTTCCACTCTTCCGGGCTAAACAGCGAGAGTAAATGTCATAATCTGACGGCTTCAGATGAAGGAAGCTTTATGATGGAAGTTGTAAAGGCTATTAGAAAAGCTTAAGCTACTTATTGCAATGGAAGATGCTAAGAATAGAATAATTATACAAGACATTTATTTGCCTACAGTCTTAATACTTCCTCACACTTCTTCCTCCCATTGATGTCAATAGGAGTATTAACTTATCATTCATAATTGTTAGTACTTGAAGAGTGACAAAAGATCAGCTTAGGTTGAGTTTTCTTGTTTTTAAAGGGAATTAAAATGCCACATCTCATCAAAACACAAGTTCATTAGATAAGTAACTCTAGAATTCTAAAAAAATGCCTTAAGCATTTAGCTTTTGATTTTATTCCCCATTTACTATAGCATTTTTTCATTATTCATGTCCAACATTTATAAAAACACAACTAAATAGTGCCTAGATTTATATTAAACCTGCTCCCATGCAAATTGCTGTGACCATTAGCTGCTCGCATTCAAATCAATTTCCAGATGCCTCTATGGATTAACTGAAAGTCTCCTTTGTACAGGTAATTTTAAAACACTGTGATGGAAGTATATAATTTGTGTAATAAAGCATTTCTACCCTGTTATTGCCAGCAAAAATACCAGGAAGAGATAGTAATAGCTTTCAATATAAAAATAAACACTGAATATAATAAGATATACTTCATTGTCTTTCCCTGACTGTAACTCTACATAAAGGATTTTTCTGTGCAGCATGATGATTTTTGGTCTTCTAAATGAAAAAAAAAAAAATGAAACCATTTTTAATTTTTCTGTAATATGTAAGGAATACAGTGCCAAATTGCACTGAGACTGTGGTAAAAGCAAGCTAGGTTTCATAAGAGAAAAATGGTCTTTTGGGTTTCTGATAAATAGGAGGGAATCTGCCTTTAGTAAGGACTTTTCTGCCCCATGGCTGTCCTAGGCTTAACATCTGAAAGCATTACCTATCAGAAACTGCAATTTATTTTTTATCAAGTAATCTCAGGCAACTTGAGCACATTCAGTAAAGCTGCTGTGTCTTTGCCAACAGAACTCATTTCATGCTGGATGTGAACAAGACAATCCAAAATAATGTTCAGAAATGGCAAAGCAGAGAAGGGGGATGGGAAGATTTGTACAGAAGATCCCAAAGTTTCGGTGGACATAAAGGGTGAGGGGAAGCAGATGTGGCTGAAGGAAATAATAGCAGGTAGCAGATTTAAGTAAGGCAAAAGAAAATTCACTGACTGAGTGGTGGAGGGTAAAATAGACCAGTAAAGGGAACAAACAGTACCACAAAACTGGCAAACAAAATGCAACACTTGCCAAAAGTAGGATGGGCAGTATCATCATGCCTTGCTCGGTCTGAGGTGTTCAGAGCTGTACAGTCCAGCTGAGCTTGATCAATGTGGAGAAATTTAAACTCAAGCAGGAAACAATTACAGTGGCCATGCATTGTGTGTTTTTTATGTCCTATTCCAAAAATCGCCTGGAATTAATTCCCATCTTAGAATGGCGTTAAAAATAAATTCGTATAAAAATATTGAACTGACTAGACAAAAAAAAAATACTTTCACCTTATACATGAAGGAATCCTTGAGTTTTAAAATGCTGGCAGTTCTTGGTTCTGGTTGGTTGGGTGGTTTATTGAGGTGTCAGCAAAAGGGAACCTTTGGAAGGATCCTAAGTATGTGCATAAGTATCCTTAGAACCCCTTTGAGTGCACGAATATCTGACTGATCTTACAGAAATGATGAAAATCTGGAGATTAGTTTCTTACAAGGACTTTAGGCAAGTAAGAGATGAACCTGTACCTGCAGTTATGCTGGGAAAAAAGTTTTCTTTTCTAAAAAATGAACTTATATCAATACAAGATACAAGAACCTCAAAGGATTTCTTTTCTTGGTCTGCACAGGATTTCTCTGCAAGGTTGTTAGGGGCTTGGGGTGGAGGAATAATTTTTGTGAAGATAATTTGAAAATTGGGTGAAAATTGGGTTTTCCACAAAATGTTCAAGCAACAAGAACTTTTTGTTTTCTGCAATACACTATGAAAAATAAATTTGTGCATTTATCTCCTCCTACATAAGAAAAAACATTCTGCAATTATTACAAGAACAATTACTTGTTTGGATTGGGATCTAACTTTCTCTTTCTAAATCAGTATACAGAAAGTAAACATGCCTTGAGTCTACTCATAAAAAGAGATTATTTGCAGCATGACTGACCCAAGACCTCAACTAAAGATATAAAAGCTCCAAAGAAGAGCTTAGCTGAATCATACCAACATAAAATGAAATGAAAATTGCTTTAATAAATCTAAAGTAATTTCCAAACTTCAGATTTTTGTACTCCTTTTTTTTAAAAGAATTTCATACACTAAAGTAAACTTTTAGCAGCAAGTTCTGAGATTTTTATTTAAATAACATGAACAATAGCTGAAGTGTATAGTTGGATTGAGTATCTGTATTTTTCTTAGTCTTACTGGTCACCTCTCAGCTGCAATAACTGCATCAGCTACTACATTCAGCACTATCAACAGGTTTGAAATAAATGTAATCAACTATTATCATATAACTATATCATACATTTTGAAGACTTGTAGCTATACCTGGCAACTTCCTATTCCAGGTTGCTTTATCTGCAGGGTACTTTCACTAAATACTTTTGTTGTTACACGTTTTTGTTTTAATTTCCATATCAGGCTTGGAAAACCTACTCCAAATTTGTGTTGAGTTCTCAGTGACACGGGGCCCATCCAGTGTGACATGGAACTTTACAGTCCCATGAGAAAAGGCTGGGGGCAGGCTGAAAGGCTTCACCGGCGTGTGCAGTGTAGCCATGTCGTGGTGGCTCTGGAGACTTTTCCCTTTCCCTTTAAGAGAGGGTACTTAAACTGCATGTCTGCTCATCACCCAGTGATGAGTGTCTGCTCATCACTCAGTGTCTGGCAAAGGCTGTTGGTATGAATATTTGGCCTAAGAAAAACAGCAGAAATTCACAAAGGGAGAAAGTATTTTGCTAAAGCTGCCTGAGACTTTCCACTACTGTGTGTTCTATGAAGTTGTTCACTACTACAAAGTACCAAGCTTTCCTTCAAATAACAGGTAAAATAGGCATATTTTCTTAGACAGAAAAGGAATGTTTCCTTTAGTCTTCAATAAATTGAATTGCTTTATGATGTGAAAGAGCACTAAAAAAGGTCTGAAAGTTTAGTTCGTCCTTAAAGGTAAAAAACTTCAAAATGTAAAGAACCCAAATAACCCTAAGGTAAAAAAATCTCAAGAAATAAAAGTATGCAATCCTAAACAACATAGCTTTCACAACAGTGCAAGCAACAGAATATCCAGTATTGTAAAAGCAAGTGTTATGCAAGAGCAACTTCAAATGGCTGAGACTTGTGCCCCAGCTTTAGAACACACACGATGTATGACTGGAAGCCTGACTGCACAGTTGGCATATGGCATCTGAAGTAAATGCTTTTTCTTTGTGGTAGCTTAATAGTGAAATACTTCTTTAGATAATTTCACTCAACAGCACCACTTTACAGATTTAGCATCAGATAGTGTTTTAGAGCTCCTGCCAATCAGCAATACTGATTTGTATCTCCTTCTCCATGCTTTCTTTTTTGTTTCTTTTTTTTTTTTTTTCATTTTTTCCCCTCCCTCTCTTTAAAAATGTTGGTAAGTAGTACTGCTGCACTGCTAGTTTCCTTTTAAGATTGCTAACTTGACATCTGCTATCATCATCAAGCCGACACGTCTCCTCCATCTGCCTGCTCTCCAAAGCAGCCCTGCTTTGAGGATACACTCGAAAGCTCCAATTGCATTTCTTCACTGCCAACAGGGAATTTCTAGAGGAGTTCCAGGAGAGGAGTTATCCAGAACACCCATGCCCACTTTGCAAGAGCAGGATTTTAGCCAAATGCATCACTTTTCCTGAGGACATCTTCCTCAGGTTCTCCCACTGCGGGTGCATCCTTGACAGTTCACTCACTATATTAAGGGGACAAGTAGGACTAGGAAGGCAATTACTTCTCTGTTCAAAAGAAAGGTGATAGTCAAAGTCACCACACAGAGGAGAGATGTGTGAAGAAGACAAGAAAGAAGGTGGCAAAACACTTTCTAAAGAAATGTGTTGTTAAGGCAGAGAACAGTGGAAACTGAAGGGTAGGAGAAGGAATACTTTGGGGAAAAAGAGAAAAATAGACAGCATGGCAAATGTCACTCTGAAGACGTACAAACCCTAGAATTCAGCAAGCCATCATCTGATTTTTAGCTTCCCTTCCTCTCCTCACATCTTTTTCATTCTTTCCCCCAAAAATGCTTTCAAAAACTCAAACTATGAAGAAAAATCACCACAAAGAGATGACACTAAATCAAGCGAAGAATACAAAGCATTCTCCTAAAATGAACATCTTCTTCAGAGAATATTAAAAATGAAATTATGTTTGATTTAAAGGATCTGACCTGAGAATGCTTTCTCTTCATCTTGACAACCATCAGGAAAAATAAGCCTCATTTCCTTTTCAACCTGTTCAGCTGCCTGATGCTTAGCATAAGCTGCTAGAAAATATTTTCCAGCAAAAGCCAAAAATCATAAAGAAGTATAGTCCCTTAGTGAGCGATACAGGAAACACAAGGCCATTGTTCAAGAAGCCGTGATGGCTTTTGACCCATTTAGAGCTTTATACATTTCACTGCCTTATCACCCAGAGGATTGACTGCTTTCCCCTTTTTTCACATGATCTGCCATGTAATGAGTCATAGCACTAATTCCACAGAGATATTTAATTTGCAGATTAATTTACTAGAAAATGTCAACTGCTTTGTGGAGATTTAATCACCAAAATGTTAACCTTGTTCACTTCCTGCTGATGCCTGTTGTTTATTAGGTGGTAAAATTCAAGCTATTTTAGGGTTGTAATAGAAGCCTATCCATTAAAACATTTAAACTCCTAAGTGGTCTGCTCTTTGAAGCTTTAGCTAAGATTAAAGTGCTTAATAATGGTAAAACAACAATATGAAAAGATTCAACTGCATAGCAACCATCAATACTATTTACAGATAACAGACTGCTAAGTTCAGAAACCATGGCAACAAATGACATCACACTGGATCTACCTTATTGATTAGCTTTCACCTCAAGACTTTTTCCAGAAATGAAAGACATTTCCTAGCAACTGCATCATCTACTGAGTTGTTCCAAGCTAAAACGCTCTTACCCTTACACTTAAGCAAATTTTTCCTATTTTGCTGCCAACTGGCCAGATTGTGCACTAGCCTCTTGTTACAAGGCTCTCTATTTAATCTGTTGTAGAGACACTGCCTTATGGCTCTTTAAATCTTTGCCCCAAATTTAATGGCATCTGTGAAATAATGCTTCTCCCCGGCACCCAAAAAGGCTGGCTCTGCGGAAAAGTATCTATTATGGAATGAAGAAATAACAGCTTTTGAAGGAATTTGAATGAAGGAGTAACAGCTTTTTTAAATGCATAGTTTTATATTTAGAAAACAACACAATCCTTCATTTCCCCAGTCAATGAGTTGAAGTATTAGTAGTAAATTCTTCATTGCAAGTAACCCTGAGTTTACAGATTTCAGGAAGAGTGCATAGCAATGACAAACCAGTGACCCAAGAGTTCTCAGAGGACCAGCCAGGCACATTATGTATCACTCTACAGGTGTGTACTTGTTTAAAGTCCTTGAAAATAATTCCCTCTTTGCTCATCTGTCTTTACAGAGTTTCATGAGCAGGCAAGGACAGTCAGGTAAGACTGAGTTGGAGAGAACAGGTATAATTAGGAGAGACATGTATTTATATTCAGCCTCCTGTTTGGATGACCTGAATAAAACCCAGCAATCAGAGACAGCAGTTTGCAAGCTAGTTGAAACACATGCAACAAGTAATTAAAGCCTACCAGTGATGGCTCTCCTATTTCCACCCCAAAAATTATGGATTTGACATCAGTTTTCAGACCTTCCTGACAAACACAACAGTGCTCTGAAACATTAAAATCAAGGCAATTTTTTTTACTTAATTAACTCAAACTCCTATAAAGAGCCCAATAATGAAGCAATTGCCTATACCTTAATATTCTTGCTAATTCTGAGAGAAAAAAATCAGGTTTATAGTTGAATTAGTCCCAACATTTCTAGAAGGATCACTGATAAAGATGTGCTCCTGCCAAGATTTCTGCCTTGGCTGGAGCTGACCTCTGTTTTGCTGGTCAGCCACAATCAGATTAACCTGTGTGTTTAAGTTGTAGATGCAAAATGCAGCAGTCTCATTGTGCAGCCAACCTGGCTCTTCTCTACCACCTGCTTTCAGTCCTGACCCACTCTGCCACCAGCTACCCTGTGTCTGTCCTCAGTGTCTGTGTCTGTCCTTCAGCCCACTGGAAACAGTGATGTCTGGAAGAGCCTCAGCCCTTGGCCAGTGTCACCCACTGGACAGGAGGAAACACCATCAACGGGCAAAAGAGGTGCTTGAAACCAGGGAGCAAGAAAGTATTTTTCCCATTAGTACAGAGACTGTTAGACTGCCACACAAGATGAACTTCTGGGAGTGCCAGGGAAGTTTTATGTAAGTCACAGTTCCTCCCATAATTTCTCTCAAGAGGGAAGAGAGAGAAAGAAGAGTCCCCAGTGTTCCCCAGAAAACATTAAAATTCTCCAGCAGCTGGAGAATTCAAAACACATGACCAGTCATTAGTCCCTTGAAAAATTTAGTCAATAAGATTTTGAGGAAATTTTCAGTCATATGCATGATATTAAATATTGTATCTCTTTTGGTTTATGACTAATCTTTTCTGTCTTTAAAAGTCAATGTTTAAAAAGTGATACAGTTATCAACATTGATACATGGAAAAATTAAAGATGAAAGTAAGATTAACAAAATGTCAATTTTTTATAGCATTGGAAACATTCTGAAGTCAAATGAAGCAAAAATAGAAAAACTAAGGTCTATTATATAAATCAGAGAGTAAGAGGATCTTTTACAACTGATTAAAAATGTTAAGACTGTAAAGCCTGATAAGTACTGTAGGGAATTCTATGCTAAATTGAAAACATCTATCTTCTTCTATTTTGGAAATAAGTATAGATATTACACAAAGTACTTCTTTGTCAATCTCCTCAGTCATCATGAAAGAACACAAAGACAATGCAAACAGTTCTTTCTAGAGACCAATTGCTCCATTAAATATTTAAAACTTCATCAGAAATGAGATCGCTAGCTAGAAAAAAAAAGGACAGTCCTTTCAAGGAAAAAGCAATATTCACTATAATGGTCTAGCAAAAAAAAAAAATCTGCCAAGCCACAGAACAACTGAGCAGAGAAATCTGGGCCTATCCAGTGAACCCTGAATGTTTTTATCCTTCTGCATAGAGAAAGAATGCATAAAAGCTACCTGTTGTAGTAATTTGCGTACCTTTCCCCCCCCTCAAAGTACTTTTTCTAAGCACATCCAGTAAATCTCAAACTAAATCTGCCTATTTCCCAATAATGAATGTACGGAGAACATAGTGTTCCCAGAGACAGCAGCCACTATTACAGAAATCTGAAGACAGAAAGGTGCAACTCCCTACTCCCTCCAGCTATTTAGGAACAGTTCTTTGCAACTGTAGAGCAAGGTTATTCCAGGGGAGAGAAATGAGAGAACTCAACCCTTCACATTAACCACGTTTGTGAAATAAACCCTATAAAAGTTTATTTCAGTACATTTTTAGCCTTAACTACAGCTTACTAGTAAAACAGTGAAAGTCAACAATGCAGAAACAAAATGGAGATGTCAGTTTAAAGGTGGGAGAGGTTCCTGGGAGCTATTTCTTTCTTTTTTAGTGTTTTTACACTTAAAGGTAGGAGCAGGAAAAATTATCTGAATGGTTTCAGAGGCAGCAGAAGATGGGACATGATGAGAAGATCATTAAAACAACCACTTACATTATGGTAAGCATGCTCCGGAATACGTAAGAAATACGTGTAAGAAATGTAATCTAAGGTCCACCAAAGAAAGTATTCCCAGACTAATGGCAGAGATAAGGATGAAGGCTTAATTTCGATGGGTAATGAAATCATATGAGAGTACAGTTAAGGCCAGATGTACTGAAAACTTGTAAATCTGGCAAAAAAAAAAAAAATATTTTGACAGTGCCTAGCTAGATGAGATGAATGGAAAACTTTTGGCCATGAAGTCAGGACACAAAAGCAAAATCATTTACATGGAAGAATAAAGCTTGAAGGATAAGTTTGGAGTTCTCCAAACACCCTGAGAAATTAAGATGCAAAATGGAAGGAAAGAAGAGCAAAGACACCTGCAAATCACTGAATCACAGGATCATTTAGGTTGGAAAAGACCTGTAAGAACACCAGGTCCAACCATTAACCCATCACTGCAAACTCCCCCACTAAAACATGTCTCTAAGTGCAACAGATCTATGTCTTTTAAATACCTTCAGAGATGGAGACTCAACCACTTCCCTGGGCAGCCTGTTCCACTGCCTGACCACCCTTTCAGCAAAGAAACTTTTCCTAATATCCTGTCTAAAACTTTCCCTGGTGCAACTTGAGGCCAGTTCCTCTCGTTCTAGTGCTTGTTACTTGGGAGAACAGAACGATTCACTACAACCTCCTTTTTGGGTAGTTGTAAGGAGCGATGAGGTCTGCTCTCATCCCTGAGGAACAGACAAGGGAAGCAGGTAAGCAGCAGAGCTCACAGAAGAACAGGTGGGTAACAGTGAGAGAACAGAATGCAAAATGATCAGGCAAAAGAAAGAACAAAGTAAGAAGGAGAACCCGTGACTGACACTTTGCAAAATGAGGTGAATTAATCTCAAAGATACAAAGGTATGCCAAAGGGATGAGAATGAGTAATTCTGGGGAACATGTTCCAGCAAACGGAAACCCGGGTCTTTTCAGGAAAATTTTTCCAGTTGGGAGAAAACTGTCATTAAAAGAGAACTAAACACAATAACTAGGTCAACCAGTGGTGTGAGGAGAGAGAAATGCTTTCTTATCCTCTAAAAGAAAAAGAACTTCTGTCCAAGAGAAAATGACTTTATCTATAGAAAGAGCCAATATATTTTCCATAATACATAATCAGACTCCATTTCCATAGCAAGACTGCTCAGATTAATCAAAACATTCCCCTTGCTGAAGTATGAAGCAATGTATCATTTTAGAGACCACTGAGCCAACAGAAAAAAACACTATTTTCTGCACCATCATGGTTCAAAACTTTACCAGCTTTACCAGTTCTTGCTTGAGAGCAATTTTCCTGTCACTGCTGTGGTCACCTTACCCCTTACATACTTACATCAAACCACCCTCAGGATCAGGGTGCCTGGTTGCACCTTCTGAGTTTCACCTTGGATCTGAATTCAGGCAATCATCAGCAATCCACCTACTTGTCTACAAGAAAGAAGCAGGATTACAGCACCTGAGAAGCAGAGCCCTAGCAACCAGTGTATTAAAAGCAGTCAGCATGGAAAGTGGTATTCTGAAAAAAACCCACATCCCCCCATGCCTTGCAAGAAGGGGAAGGTGGCTGTCCCTGGAGATAAACGCAGCTGTTAGGCTTAGACTTGGATTCACAACAACCACTGGCGATGACCCAGGAAGCTTTGCAGCATATATAAAGTAGCATTTGTTGTTCATGGCTTTCACTGTGAGACATTGAAATGATATGAAAGAACAGACAGGAGGCAAATCCTAGTGGTGAAAAACATTGTTCCAGCACTAGGATGCCATCTCTGATTTTAGCATGCCATGAATTAGTGTTAACTCATGTTTACTCATATGGATTTTTACAGACTATCAAAAATTCATCCCAGCCCTTTTCCAGGAAATATCAGAGTTCTGTTTAGCAAATACAAAAAAAAAAAAAAAAAAAAAAAAAAAAAAAAAAAAATCCAAACCAAACCAACCAACCAACAAAACAACCCCAAAACCCAAACAAACAAAAAACCACCCAAAATTACTGCTAACCAGATAGAACACATTGAGTTTGACAATCTCTGTCATACCTGATTTCACTTGGAAATCAGGCCTAGATGGAGTATTCCATACTTGCTATAAACATTTTAGTATAGAAACAAAATAGATCTGGTATTACCAGTTTAAATTTGTGAAAATTGCTTTAAATACAGCATGAATGTGGGGTCTACTTTTACTGCTGTACTAGAGAAAAGTACTCCAAATAACTTAGACATATAAAACCAACAAATCTGTTGCCTAAACTTATAAAGTTTTTTGGGTTTTTTTACTTTGTTTCTAATAGCAAGCAGTAATGATGTAAACAGCATTTATTTCTTCAAAGAAGGTGTTTTGGCTCCTCTTTGCTAATATAGTGAGAAAATTGTATGTAAGCCTCCCCTCAGTAGCTCCATGCAACTGAAAATCTGGTGTGTTATTAAATTCCTGTGCAGCAAGATGTATAGCAACTACTTGGATTTTAACCCTTCTCCCCAGGAATTTGAGTTACGGCAGAGCACTGACAGTAGCAAGTAAGAGTAGGCCACAGAAGAATTACAAATTTTGTTGCTATTTTCTTTCCCCCTTCCTGGAGTGGGAAGGCTCCTGAGGCTTGGTGCTGAGGGAGTGGGAAGAAATAAGGAAAATAATCAGTAGAACTCATTATTTTTCTGTGAGAAATAGTGGGAGGCATAAGTTACAGGGGGTGGAAATTGTAGATCAGACAAGGGCAGAAACTGATACTCAGTTGTGAGAGGAAAAAGAGCAGTGGAGACATCAGCTGAAAACAAGCAGCAACCACATGTACTATAACATCAGTAGCATGCAAAACACACCCAAACTCTTGCAGTGCACACACAAACACAGAAATGAAGCATTTATTTTAAAAAGTCAGTCACTCTCTGCTTCCTTCTCAAGATCAGCAGCCCTGCCTTCTTCCCAGCAGTGAGGCTGCACGCATTTCAGCATCGCTGCCAGAGACATCAGGACTCTCCACTTTGCACAGTAATAGTCTGGCTTTCAGAATCTTTGATGGTAAAAGGGGTCAACAGGCAAAGCATCAGCAGGCAATTGCCAGAGCAGGCTATGTTGCAGCAGACCTGGACAGTCTGGGAGTGTCGCTTTCAGGATCCAGAGCCTGAGCACAGGCAGATCACAATGACAGAATTTAATATTTTCCTTCAAGCCTTCATTATCAGCACTGCTACTTAAAATGAATGACTCATTCATCCATCCTGTCTCAAAGATCACAACAGGAAACATTACACCCATCTCTATCTGTTTCTCCACTACTTTATTTATAGCTGGAATTAATGAAAAAGAAATGTATTTTCCCAAGAAGTTCCACGGCACAATGGAAAACTATCCACAATCTGCATAGTTTATACAGTATAAGAAATACACACGAAACCATACGCACAACCCCACCTCACTTCAGTATCTAATTGAAAGGCAACCCAGGCATACCCAAAAAAAGCAACCACTGCTGAGCAGAGGTTCAGTGCTCAGAAGACCAACAAAATCAGTATACAAAACCAAACAAGCCCACCTCAAACATCAAGAGACAAGCCAAACACAATATTTTGATATGACAGGGGGTAATGGTTTTGAACTAAAAGAGGGTAGAATCAGATTAGATACAAAGAAGACATTTTTTATGAGGGTGGTGAAACACTGGAACAGGTTGAACATGTCCCTGCTCACTGCAAAGGGCTTGGACTAAATGAAATTTAGAGATCCCTTCCAACCCAAACTAATCTATGATTCTATGCTTCTGATTCTATACTGCAAATGCAATCATTTTCATAAGCATTTTTCCCCTGAGAGAACTTGATCTGAATATTGGTATTGCAGATGGGCACAGGTTATTTTCTTTATGTAAACCCCATGGAAGACCACATGCATGCGTTTCTTACAGGCAAAATGCAAAAAATGCTGAGCTTTCACAGCATGCTGTATCAAAATCACATGATCACATGACTTATGACACTGAAGATCAATATAATTCCAGGGACAATAACCCCACCACCACCGCCTAAAAAATACAAAATAAAATAACTTCCAAATGGAGAAAAATTTGGGATGGCAGATACAGTAGTGTGTGCACACTGATCTGCAACGTCATGAAATCTGCTCACAAGTCAAATGGTACAATTCTGTGTTTCATAGAATCACAAAATGGGTTGGGTTGGAAGGGACCTCGAAGATCATCTGGTTCCAACCCACCTGCCATGGGCAGGGACACCTTCTACTAGACCAGGTTGCTCATAGCACTGTCCAAATTGGCCTTGAACACTTCCAGAGATGGGGCACCCACAACTTCTCTGGGCAACCTGTTCCAGTGCCTCACCACCCACACAGTAAAGAAAGTCTTCCTTATATCTGATCTAAATCTACTCTCTTTCAGTTTAAAGCCATTCCCCCTTGCCCTATCACTACCTGTTCTTGTAAAAAGTTTCACACAGAACAAGCCCCGGTTGCAATGACACTACAGGGTAAGAAATTACATGTCAGCCTTCACCCCTTCCTTCTGCTGCTGCTAGGAAGTAGTTAAAAGCTTTAATGATTGATCTGTACAATCATTCCAAACAAAACTGGATCCAGAACTAAGTTCCCAACATGAATACAGATGCTTAGCAGAGTTCAACAACTCAAGCATGCTGCTACACTAATGTGGTTTCATCTCTGGAGCTAGATCTTGCATGGCATGGCTAACACTAGGAAACAAACTTAGGACTTTCCATAGAAGACCCCATGGACAAACTCTTAGCAATGCTAAAGAGTTTTGAGCTCATTCATGGTCTATGTTCCTAATGAAATTTTTTATTTGTCTGAAGAATCATATTAATTCCTAGACAACTGTACATACCATACAAAGACCTTAGATGCAGTCCATGGTAACTAGGGAGATTAGTCTGGAGCTCAAATTGTGTGGAAGCTCATATATTTGTTTTCTGCATATAGATACTTAATGAAAATAAACTAAAATTTAAGAATGCCTGTGGCTCCAAATATCTCAGTAAAGTAGAGCCCCACTAGGCAGCACAAAGGCTAAAGTGAATCATAAACTGGACAATGGGGCATATATGCTTCCAAAACCTGAAAAACAGAAGGAGCAGCTCTCCTAAGTGAGCTCTCCTCAGCTCCATTTCAGCTCCCCTCTTGCTGCAAATGTTAAGTCCAGGCAGTTGTGGCAAGTGCCTGCTGCAAGGGAACGAGTTCCTGAGTAGTTAAGTGATGAGTAACCTCCCAGGTTTCATTTACTTGTTACACAAGCAAAAAAGGAAACACAGCATAACATAAATTAACAGTAATGTCTGCATAGATATGTAAAGCAGAGATACACACAGGGAGGAGTGTTTTATCTTTTCCTTTGCATTGACATACATAACAACCCTACTCTCAGAATTAAGGCTATTAAAATGAATTCACACCATCTCAAATTAGAAACGAGATGGACAAAGTATTCTACTCCTACGGGACTCCAATACATTATCTTTAATTGAAATTAATTCATTTGCATTAATGGAAAAATGAAACGGTTACCATGAAGCCATGCCGCAAAATTCAACAGATTAATGTGTCCTTGTGGGAAAGTCTTTTCAGCTAATCTGTCACGGTGCCATCAACAGGGATCACAAAATAGTTGAGGTGGAAAGGCACCCCTGGAGACCACCTAGTTCATCCCCTCTCCTCAGCACAGGGTGACATACAGCTGGCTGCCCAGGATGGTGTCAGGTTTGTTTTGAACGAATCCAAAGGTGGAGATCACATAAAATCTTAAGGCAACCTTTTCCAGTGTGTGGTCACCCTCACACTAAAACATTTTTCTTTCATTTTAAACTTTTTCCTCTGCTGCACTACCATGGCACCAAGATGTTCATGGCTTTCCCTTACACAGAAAATCACAGAATTTCAAGATGAATTATTATGTTATTTCTCCTATAGGAGGTGAAGCAAAAAAATGTTTATTGATTAATTAGTGATCATTAAAGAAGTTTTGGGAAGAACAAATTCAGGTTTCCCAAAAGCTTGTGGTGGAACTACACAATACACATTTGCACTCAACACTTTCTGATTCATCAAAAAAATACGAAACAATCTGGGAAATGGAATATTTTACAGAACTCAATATGCCCGCCCTGCACTTCTTTGAAAATGAAGTTATGTATTTGTGTTGCAAAGGCTTTATACTATTTGTTAATAACAGGCTTTTTCCAAACACATAAATTAGGACCAGAATCAATACAGCAATATAGTCTACTTATTTCTAAGTAACACAGAAATTAATTCTTAAGAGTGTTGCTTTTGCTAGCTACCTTTAAAACAGTTACACTTGCACATCAAGTAATTTACTTTTCTTGCCCCACTGGGTGTAAGATCCTCAGAAAAAAGCTCAGAGTTAGAAATGGTACCCAGTTAGAATGAAATACTCTTATACTATCAAAATTGGGCTCCACATTTATTGTAAGTACATTTCCTAGGGAAGATGAAAGTTTGTAAGACATCCCAACAGAAATAAGGCAAGAATGAAACAGCAATAATCTTTCTAAATGTTCTATAAAGAAATTTCAACTTATTTTTCAGTTTTCTTTGATCAAAGAATCAAATAGCGTGCATAAACGATATTCAGTTTCTCATTTTGAGTCAGTCTGATTACAGCACTGACTAATTAATATCTGATGGTTTTTCTTATGCTCTAGCACAAGATCTACTGTAGGTTCTCAAGACAAGTTCACAGAATCACAAAATCATCAAGGTTGAAAGATTATTTGTCCAACCTTCCACCAACCACTTATTCAAGATTATCTGTCCAACCATCAACTTAGCACAACCATAATGGCCCCTAACCCATACCCCCAAGTGTCACATTCAGACACGCCTTGAGCACTTTCAGAGACAGTGACTCCACCACCTCCCTCATCAACTTATTCTAATGCCTAACCACTTCTTAATGATTTTTTTTTTTTCTGTTACCTAATCTGAACTTCCCCTGTTACAGCTTAGGACAATTTCCTTTTGTCCTTTCACTTGAGATATGGCAGAAGAGACTGACCCCCACCTCACTACAGCCTCCTTTCAGGTAGTTTTGGAGAGCAATGAGGTCCTCTCTGAGGCCCAATATTTACCTTCTCTGAACCACTTCAGTTCCCTCAGCTGCTCCCCACAGTACATGTTTTCTAGACCCTTCCTGAGGTCTGCTGGCCTTGTGTGGACACAGTCCAGCACCCCACTGCCCTTTTTGAAGTGAGAGGGCCAGAACTGGACACATTGCTCATGGTTTGATCTCACGTATTGCCAAGTACAAGGGAATGATCACTGCCCTGGTCCTGCTGGCCACACATTGATACAGGGCAACATGCCACTGAGCTCCTTGGCCACCTGGGCACACTGNCTCTCTGAGGCCCAATATTTACCTTCTCTGAACCACTTCAGTTCCCTCAGCTGCTCCCCACAGTACATGTTTTCTAGACCCTTCCTGAGGTCTGCTGGCCTTGTGTGGACACAGTCCAGCACCCCACTGCCCTTTTTGAAGTGAGAGGGCCAGAACTGGACACATTGCTCATGGTTTGATCTCACGTATTGCCAAGTACAAGGGAATGATCACTGCCCTGGTCCTGCTGGCCACACATTGATACAGGGCAACATGCCACTGAGCTCCTTGGCCACCTGGGCACACTGCTGGCTCATGGTCAGCTGGCTGCCAATCCTTTCTGCTAAGCAGCTCTCAAGCCCCTCTTGCCCAAGCCTGTAGCACTGCATGGGGTTGTTCTGACCCAAGGGCAGGACTCATCACTTTGCATTGTTCACCTTCACACCTCTGGCCTTTGCCCATCAATCCAGTCAGTCCAGATCCCTCTGCAGTCTTCCAGCCCTCCAGCAGATCAACATTCCTGCTCAACTCGGTGTCATCAGGAATCTGAATGAGGGTGCACTCGATCCCTTCACCCAGCTCCTCGATAAAGATATTAAACAGGACTAACTGGTCCCAGTACCGAGCCCTGGGAAATAACACTGGTGACCAGCCACCAATGGATGTAACTCCACTCACCACCACACTCTGGGCCCAGCCATTCAGCCAGTTTTTCACCCAGTGAAGAGNTCACTTTGCATTGTTCACCTTCACACCTCTGGCCTTTGCCCATCAATCCAGTCAGTCCAGATCCCTCTGCAGTCTTCCAGCCCTCCAGCAGATCAACATTCCTGCTCAACTCGGTGTCATCAGGAATCTGAATGAGGGTGCACTCGATCCCTTCACCCAGCTCCTCGATAAAGGTATTAAACAGGAATAACTGGTCCCAGTACCGAGCCCTGGGAAATAACACTGGTGACCAGCCACCAATGGATGTAACTCCACTCACCACCATACTCTGGGCCCAGCCATTCAGCCAGTTTTTCACCCAGTGAAGAGTACACCCATCCAAGTCATGAACAGCCAGTTTGTCCAGTAGAATGCTGTGGAGTTCAAAGCACACCAATGCACAACTCAAAAAAAAAAAAAAGAGAAAAAAAAAAAGAAGTGTATGCTAGGAGACACAAACACAGTTTCTGGCAAAAGAAGCATGACAGTAGAATAAAGCCTCTGAAATACAAAAGCTTAGCAATTCCAAATAACACAATTCAGACGCCCTTATCTGAGCTTTGTATAGCAGGATACATAGCTGAACACACACAAATTATGCAAAGATGCCAAAGTGTCATAGCTACTGTGTTTGTTCACTTACATACAAGTATATAGATGACTGTAACTGTTTTGTTCTTATCATAAACAATATATAGAAAAACCCAAAATCACTAGAAAAAGCGTATTTATTATTTTAAAGCAAAGGGCTCTAGCCTATAGAGATTATCATGAGACTCTGCAGGTTAAAGACAACACCCATCTTTGATTCTGCACTAAATTTATTTCATATCCTGCCCATGTTATTGGAATAATAGGGGTGTGGGAAGTGTCAAATTCAAATGTCACTTGAATGAAAAGAATTGCTCAGTATACCTCCATTTTTTAATCTGCCAAAGATTATTCAGGAGCATGGGTTAACTCCTACAAAGCATTCTTTCTGTGTTGCAGTGTGTAGATGAAATGGCAATAGAAGTGTTATTTTCTCCCTCTTTTGAACAAATTATTTCAGTGAATTATTCCTGTATAATACCAGGATGAATTATAAATGCTAGCATCAAAAAACCAGTAATAATCTAAGAATGAGTTCAAGGATTTCCACAATACAGCCAGTTGAATTACTTGAACTTAGTAGTATGAGTCACCAATAGTCATGAACAAATTAGGAGGCTACCTTACCAGTGTTCGATGTACTGAGACAGGTGCATTGATTCATTAAGTCAAATAATAAGGCAATATAGAGGGCAGAAGGATGTAGTTGAAGCCCACGACTCTTGCTGCATGGTCTGAGCAAGGCAACTGGCTGGCTTCATCTTCTTCCAGGAAGAAAGGCATGTAGAAAGTGATACAGTCATGGCCCACACGCAGATTCCTTGCAGCATGCTAAGAAACACAACTGATTCACTGAGAAAAGGATCTCATTACACCATCTGTAATTGGCACTGGTTAGGCATTGCCAAGACCATTAAAGAGCCCAGTGAACAGCTGTATCTCCTGCTGCTCACTTCTGCTCTTCCTTAGGGACTTTTCATAACATAGATATGCTCGAGACAAAGATAAAGGATAGAGGAGGAAGGACAGGAAATTATCTGTTATTCAAACCTTGGGATCTTTGCCCTTGAGCTTCATCTTTTCTTCAAATCAAAGTATTTCTGTGCATTGTCTTTCATGAAGTTATGGTCTTCCTGATATCTGACTCAATAATTAATGTGTAAAGTTATTGCTTGCATGCATAATCTTTCTGTCTCATGAATATGTGAAGGAGGAAAGATTATAAGTTGTCAAATGCTTCCAGAGCCTCTCTCCATGACAGAATGATAGATCCCAATGCTGTATTTAAAACACAGCTGAATAGATAAAAATAGTGTTTAACTTTTATAGTCATTATGAACCACAGTAATTTATTGAACCCTTCAATCAGCTGAGGAAACAAAAGATTGGGAATGGGTGAATGACTCATTTCTTTTCATGCTGTGTGCACTGATGCTCCAGTAACTTGATGATCTAAAGGCTAAATAAGACTGCACAAATGTATCGCTGAAATGAAGCAAACAAAGCACATCATAAACAAAAACAAATCAGTGGAAAGCACTGAGGGAAACTCCAACTAGTGGTTGGCTCTTAATTAGCTGTATCTGCAGGATGTGTCTGAAATAGTTGAGAAGACAAATGTAGATTTCACAGTGATTCAGGAAAAAACAGTTTCAATAGGAACAAAATGTCTAAGTAAATAGGCTCAGATATTTCTGCACCCAACAACTTGACTAAGGAATACATTAACATGTTTTGCACCCTTTTTTTCTGCTTTTTCCTTAAGTTAGGACATATCCATAGAAGGAATTTGGATGTCACTTTAACACAAAGCAGATTGACTGTAACCTCACAATGTATATTGATGAAAGCTATCATCTGTTTATATTTACAGAACACACTGAAAGATTTTTGTGCTACCCTGTTTATAAATTGGAAGCTGAGGGATCACCTGTCACAGAGCATCCATTAAGTCGGTTGTTTGAATAAATCTGCCAAACCACACAGAGATTCTGATTCAGCATAAACATAGTATATCTGATTCTGTATCTCTTCAATAAACATGACGAGCTTTGGAAGATTCATAATAATTCAGTTTGCTATGACAAACTCTGTGTTACAAAACTCAGGTCCCTACTATGCATTCCTCACAGAAGAGCAGGACACCTTCAGGACTGCCTATGGATCCAAAAGCAAAATGAGGATAAAAAATCAGATGAGAAAAGGGCATATAATATTCATGAATTATTACCAATTTTGCCTGATTGAATGTACAAAGAAACCCATTTCTTTCCAGGTGTCAAAGCAGTAAACCTCTAGGAACGTAAAACAAAAAGGAGAAAAAAGGGAGTGGAGAGAATAATCCTTCCTTGCCTTGTTCCGTCTTCAAAATTTTCCCGTTTTCTCCCCAAGGAATTCAAACAACAATCAGAAAGATCATTTCAGCACCTCCAAATGAAGGTCAAAACTGAAAGACATATAGACACTTCTCACTGACTCCTAAAAATGGAAACACAATCATCATTATGGGCAGTGTTTTGAATGCAGCTATGAATATGTAATCTTTTTATATGATTTTGCATACACTGATGGTGCAAGTTAAATTGTAAACACCATTGCCACTAATGCATTTGCTCTTTGCACTCATAAAATGAAGATAATTCTTTCAGTTGCTATCAAAGAGCACTTAAAAATAATTATTCAAGAGTTTTCATTTTGTTTTGAAATTTTTGCTGTTCCTTATGGTATCCCAAAGTCCTCTTTGAAGAAGCTGACAGAAGCTATCAGGTGTGAACTAAAATCTCAGATAGATAACCATGTTGAAATTTCTCGTTCAGGTACCAAGTCTGTCCTCATTACTAGAACTGCCCGATATTTCTCTTTGTCAAAAGTGTTCCTAACACCAAATACAAACCCAAATCACACCAAATAAAAAGCAGTGAAAAGAATTCCTGACAGAGTAAATATGAAGATAGTAATAAATGTTTGGTGCAATCTAATTAATCTGTGTTGTTTTGAAATATTAATTGCTTTAATTACTCCTCATGGATCCATCAAGGTGGTAGGCAATTAGGAAGGTTCTTGAACCCCATTATGGGCAGTGAAAGCAGATGTTAGCATTTCAAACTAAAAGTCCAAAATATTCCATCTTGCTCTTTTTAACTATCCGGTTGTGTATTTCTCACAGGGGAATATGAGGCTTCACAATGAAACATATAGTTTGTCAAACCTCAAAGCAGAGAAAGTGACATTATAACACAGAAGACAAGAGAACAGTTAAAATCTCAGGTACACTAATCCTGAGAAGGGAATGTTCCCTTTTGTTCCCATGTGCCTTTATTTATTGACAGTGGAACAGAACAGTCCCTCCTTAAACAGGAAACCTCTTCAGACAGAAGTCATCACTTGTTGCCACATAGGCTTACAGTGATTAAAGAAATTCTGCTGCAACTCCCCAGTGGAGAGCAGAGGCACTAAGAGAATACAAATGATGACTGTGTAATTGAAATTAGGCTGGTGGCTAAATGCGAAGCCTAAATATAAACCTCAGTTTGGTTTATTGAACATATAAACAGAGTAGAATCATTAGCCTGCCATTATGCATCTACTCACGCCAAAAAAATGCCATTTAAAAGACTCACCATGCAGTATTTTGTCTTTCCTTAACACTAATGTGGTGTCTTTGAAAGCAAATATTAAAAGAGATCTGAGCTATCTCAGTCTGAAGCAAGAGGTTACCTTGAAGCTACCTGCAAAACTACAAAACTATCCTGTGGTGTATTTCTTTGTGAAATTCACAGCATTGCATACAGCTGTAAGTATAAAAATTGCACAGCAAACTTTGCTACAGGCCCAGTTAGAAACACCATTATTTGGGACCTTCTGGAATAGAGAACAGGTTCCACTAATCACATCACTATCATCCAGAATATCATCTCGTCATTTTGGTGGTTTATTAATGAAGTAGATGGAGCTGGGGGGAAAAAATAAAACCATAAAGTTACAATAGTTCAACTTTTTCTCCATTAAAAATCATTGCTTGACCTTAAGAGATCCGTTGTTACCTGTGAAAACAGTAAAAGTAGTCTTAGTCTGTCCTTTGATGCTTTGTTTTAGGATACTGTCCTGGTTTCAGCCAAGGACAGGGTTAATTTTTCACAGTAGCTGTGAGGGCTTAGAGGCTGGATACACAATTTTACTAAATTCTGTTGTCACAGGTTAAAACAGAAAAGGTAAACAGACAATGTATACCTCTAAGTACTGGTTTTTTTAAAAAATAAGAAGTAGAAAGGAGAAGTAATTGAATCTTTCTTGCGAATATTTTTTTTCATGACTATATAGGTTTATAGAAATTTATACATTTTTGCTTAGTATAGCAAAATATATCTTTTACTATTCTTAGAGATGTTTGTCTTAATTTTTTATCTACCATTCTTTCCTATCCTGTTAGCTATTCAGCACTAATTGTAAAGAAATTCCGACTTTGGGACTACTTAACCTTATTTCAAACATACAAGTACTCAAAAACAAGTACAGTGCAATGAAAGTACACCTCCTGAATGATGACTTTTGGATTGCTTATTTGGAATACCCGGATATTTCTTTTAATGTGACACCAAGAGCATGCAGAACATAGTTGTTATGAAATTTCGTGAAAGTATTGACAGTTTGTGGTTTTACCTACCTGTATAATTCAGACCAGGTATTAGTAGTCATTATTCAGTCTTAGTGCAAAACAGCAATCACCACCAGTAGCCAAAATTTCATGCAATGATTTTCAGTCTTGATTTCATCTTGATTAAGGATAACTATCATTTGACAAATGAATAGCTAAAACAGCATTGATTTTGTATTAGGAACCTGTTTTTCTCTTTCCTAGTGGGCCAGCCCCAGAATTAATGCTTTTTTATTTTTTAATTCTTGTATGGAATAAAGGAGACTGTATCAATGACTTGTTGGGTAATTAGATTGCAAACGGTTATAGTAAAAAAAGTCTTTTAAAATCAAAATGCAGGCAGAGAAACTGCTGGTTTCATCTTCCAAATGAGAGCCATAGGTTTTTCTTGAAGATACAGCTTCATTCATAAATGAAAAAGAAACTAATGACCTCAGTTCGTGTCTGTATGGAATCTAAACATCTGAATTGTGAATTGTTTTTTCAAAGTTAAATTCAGCAGGCAAACCAGACCCAACTTGGAGAAAATTAATTTTAACTACAAAAATAATATAAATATTTAACTACTAATAATGAATATTTAATATCTGGTAATAGTAAATAGATACTTAATTGCTAATTTGGGTACTGGGAAACAAAAAGACAAACATTAAACGTATCTTATCCCTTTCCTATGTTCAGCTTCTCTACTGCACTCAGGAAACTCCTCCCCTCCCCTGCCAGGAGAGGCACAGGGGGAAAGGGCAACGGAAGTTCTGGTCAGGTCATCTCTTCTCTGCCTCCTTCCTCCTCACATTTCTCCCCTGCTCCAGTGTGGGGCCTGCATGGGCTGCAGTGGATGTGTGCTCTGCCATGCAGCACCTCTTTCTCCTCCTTCTCCTTCTCCTTCTCCTTCTCCTTCTCCTTCTCCTTCTCCTTCTCCTTCTCCTCTCTGAGCACCATGTTCACACTGCTGTTCCTCACTCATTGTTTCCCTCCTCCCTGTCCATCATTTTCTGACCTTTCTTAAACACCCTTTCCCAGAAGCACCACCCCCTGTGTCTGAAGGCCTGAGCCATGCCCTGTGGTGGGTTGGCTGGAGTTGTTTGGAACCAACTCCCCTTCCCAGAGGCCATCCCCGTGACCCCTGCCACCACCTTGACACCTGCACCCAGCACAGGAGTAGAAGAGAATGGATATTTTCCCAGTATTTTTTACCTTTCAATTTCTTCTTCAATTTCAAAGTCCATTTTACACTATTCGGAGTTTATCCTATTTTTATCTTTCTGTAGTGCTTTACTACTGAGCTATATGTAGTTATTCAGATACAGCAGGAACACTTCACCTTGTCATAAATGTTTCTACATTCAGCCCCCACTGTCTCCAAAGGAGTTTTAAAGCTGAGTGAAGATTTACATTATACATTGATTATGTGACTTTTTGTTATGGACGATAGTGCCTTACACCGAAACATTTCTGCCATTATTAGGCAAATAATATTCCAAAAATACATCATTAATATGAAAATTCAGCAAAAACTACTTGAAGAAATATAGAGTTAATTATTTCCTCACAAGTATTTACTTCATCAAATGAAGAACCTCCTGAAGGCCTCCTACATGTAAAACTATATAGAAAATACACGGCAGAACTCAAGGGCTTTGACCAGGCTGAAATGTCAGTCTTGCAAAGTTTTTGGCATGAGGCACAATGCATTTAGGATTCTGACAAAAGAGTTTAGAGGCTGTAACATGTTCTCTGTAATATAATGCAGAGTGCATTGCCTTTAGCACTGCACAATCCTTACTGACATAAAGTAATTCCATGTAAAGATTGTAATCAGGTCCCTGACTGGCTTATTTACTTGCGTCTGGAAGAAGACTGAAAAGTTCTGTTGGTTTTCTGAGCCAAGCTTTGCCCTAAATTTAAAACAATAGAAGTGCAGCAATATTGAGAATATGTGAAAGTCTGTGTAAGTACATTCCACTCATCTGTTCACAGATATGAATTCTTATAGAGGCACAAGCAAGATATATGAAAATTAAGTTTTACATTTGAAAATATGATGCTTTAATATATGATGCCTTAAATAAGATTCTGTCCACCTTAACTCTGACTAAATGTTCCACCATTGGCCTAAGAAAACCTGCTGTATGGGAGGTGATACAGCCTTTTTCTATCCCCTAAAAGATAGCTGTCAAGAAGTCACCCCTCTGTGAGAAGAGAAATTTCTATTTAGATGGATTTTAAGTAGCATAAATCATTACAGCACTCCATTATCTAAATGATCTATTGCTCCACAACCCTTTTAAATTAATCTAGAAGAGATTATGTCACCTCGCTGATTCAGTTCAGTTCAGCACTCTGAAGACTGTAACACCAAGCAAGATGGACAAGGTGGAATAACACCCCAAAATGTCACAATATCAAATTTGTGATGATATGAGTCATTCCCTTTGAAAAAGAACCACATCCCAGAAAGAGCTCTTCAGAAATACAGATACATGTATTTTGACCAAATGAGAGCCCATATGCAATTCCACATCAAGAAGCACTATTTATAAGGTCATTCACTTAGTGTGAGTTATAGTTGGCTCCTAAAGGAGCCTCAGATCTTATTTAAGATATTACTTACCACGGGCTATGTTTGCATATCCTGTTTGCATTGCAGCTAGATCTAGCTAACCCAAACACATCATGTCAACTTTCATAACTGTTTGCTATAATGGAAATAACTCTAATCTTAAGTATTTACAAGTCAAGTGTAGAAGCAAGAAAAACTGCTGAACAGGAGAATGAACCCTTGTAGAACACTTTTCTTTCTATAGAGTACCTGCTTGTTAGATCATGCTTGAAAGTTTGTCATCTGATGAATTATCTATCTGATCTCAATAGAAACTGATACAATTTGCAAGTTTGCTGATGTTCAAGCTTCCTGCCCAGAAGACTGATGCCCTTTCCAAGAGGCACATAAGCTTGACAGGGCTCAACATCAGGAATGAGAGGTTTTCTCTGAAATTCCTGTAAACTGCTGTAAATATATTCACTGAGATGACCCAAGAGTGGAACTGTAATTAATAACTTAAGTTTCGCGTGTGAGATAATTCTACAGGTGACAGATTTTTATACAAGTTGCTTTGATTTAGGTGCAACTGCTCATCATAATGCACTTAATTGCAGATGTCTGGAAAACCTGTGTTAATGTTAATTAATACATTTGTATTTATATTTGTAATACCCTTCCTTCTGTCTTTTCAGAGTTTTTTTTATTTTCCTACATCTTTCTTTGTTGACATTGCCACCAAAGAATTATTAAGGCTTAGGAAATGACAGCGCTATATTTCCACCTCTTAAGATTTACCTCTATTCACCATTACCATTTTTGCTATGTTAATTACTGAAAATTCTTATAAAGTTATGATTGAATGTTTATTATTCAATTACTGTTCCCCTGTATCCTCACAAAAACTGGACAAATACCTTCTTGACCATAAGATTATGGTGATATGTCCAGTTAAAAATCAGTCACCTATGACTAGTCAGTGTAGGAAGCTAATTAACAAACTGACTACTTCATATATACAAGACCAAGAGGCATCTATATTGATTACTTCTAGCAAATATCTGTATTATATGATAATCAATGATGTATCACATTCTAATTGCTAAGGGATCAGCTAAGGTCACACAGAGATATCAAAAAATATCTTGGAATCTGTGATGTGAAACAAGAAGATACTTAATACAAAATAAAGTTCAGGCTGTTCAGATTAGCTATCCCATCCGTTCTACATCCAGAAGAAGAGGGAAAAAATCAGCATATTTCTTCCTTATGGTAACAGCTTTTAAGTATTAAAACATGCTGAAACTAATAAAACAAAACTATTACTCATCTGGGCATAAGCTCAAAAAACGTTACTAGAGGTAAAAACTTGAATGAAAAGATCCAGAATTTATAACGTTTGCATGCCAACTCAAGTTAAATATCAATCCAATAATGATAGAGCAGATTAGTAGTCAGTGCTTTTTGGCAAAGGCATCAATTAGGATATTAAATCAAATTTAGTTGAAAAATATTAATTTGCACCTCTAATTCAACAGATAAGCAGAAAACAGAATTCTAGTATGCAATTACATACATAGAAATGTCTGCATATATTTGTGGTATTTCTGGTTTATATTAAATACCTTTATCTTGAGAGTTCATTCAAAGCTTATATGAAACTTTAAAGGGTGGGAGACACTTTGGGCCACTCTTCAATTATGCTCCAGTGCATGTTCTGTATAAAAATCTGAAACTTTGTGCAGCGGGGGAGAAACACTTTATTTCTCTACATAAAATTAATGTGATTCCTTATGTGTTGAGGTAGTATTTTCTCTAAGAAAGCACCATTTTTGAAGGTAATTTCCAATGAAGACTGGGTAAGTGGAATAACCTCTGAGTAGCCCAGCATTACCAATGACCTGAGTATTCTTTCCATGGGCATTTTGTGCATAATCATAAACATAGTTAAAATATCTTTGTTCTTCCCTGGCTGTCAGCTTGGTCCTCTAACTACAGGGTCGTGACAAGAACCATCACTGCAACCAGGGCACAACCCACAGGACTTCTGATAGTTCTGGGAATAATAGATTTTTCTCCCAGTAAGCACAAATGTGCACTCTGGTAAAAGTCTAATTTTTGTCTTCAGAGTTAGGGGGTATAAGCCTGTCCAGGTCAATCAACCTGGTGGCACAGAGGATCCTCCAACTTAGTTCTTCTGTTTAACAGCTGTACATTATTAAGGACTGAAAGTCACTGCAATTCAAATGCCAGGTTTAGAAACTGATCCATTGCCGGTGTGAATTCATTATTTCATAGATACATATTCGTTGTCACTAATTGTTGGTAGCTGGAAGGTGTTCTTTCTGCATTTGGCAGTACCTCCTCCAGCCAGAGCAGGCTCATTTGCCCAGAATCTGAGAGGCTGCTGCTCACACTCTCCTCAAGCTCACGTCTGGGTACAGATCACTTTTACAGGCATGATGTGATGGAATGTGTCCACACATGATAGCAAACTGAAATAAGTGTACTGTATTCCAGTATCCCAGCTGGGAAAATTAGGATTTTAGTCCACACAACCTCAGGGGTATATGGCTCCTATTTAATGGTTGGTGCCTGTGAAATAAACATTCAGCACAGGAAAAAGCCACAATGATCAGTATCTGAATTATGCACTGGAATATGCAATACATTTGAATTTTAATGGATCTTGAAATATCTTCTACAGTTCAGTTGTTCATTTTTCATTGCAAAGGTCATGGATTCCAATATGATTAATGCATGAAAAATCTTCTGGTTTGCTTCCGTCAACATACCTTTCTTTGAAAGCAACCCTCTTATTTCAGTATGCATTGAAACAGGTCACAAAATATCTGATGCCAATATACAAATATACATCTCCTTTTTAACTTGAGTGGGCTTTGGATTAGGCATTCAAATAGGGAAAAACCCCCAACCAAACAGCTGAAGAGCTATAAACTACACATGGTCTTGGGTCACTGAGTTATTCCCTCAGTTCAGCCACAGATCTACTACAGAAGAAATGGTTGTGTCTATAGTCTGTAAGTGTTGCAGACAGTAAGCAATAAGGGAGAAAAAAATTCTTTAAAGAAGTTTTCTAGAATGAAAGCATCAATAATATTTAACTATAAACTCTCCATTAAATATTCTAGCTTCCAAAAGAGGAAAATAAAAACCCTTTCCTTTTCCTCTCCCAAAATAAAAGTAAAAATTACTGAGTGAGTTGAACTGCATCATTACATTATTCCATAATTACTTTCATTTTGGAAAGAAAAAAAGAATGAAGACTGCTTAGATGAATTAAAGTAAGGAATTCTGACAGACATTTCAAAATAGCAGGCATGTATGATTTCCATGAATACTCTGAAAAGCAAATGTCTGTCATCCACCGTCCCTCCCTGCAAAAAAAACCCAAACCAACAACTGACAAAAAACTTCCAAACTGTTAGTTATTTAGTTAATATAAAGAATGCCATCTACCGGCAATAACAATAAGTAGCACTGTTTATAAGATGCTAGGTGGGGTAAGGTTGCCACTTTCACACACTGCAAACAAGTCCAAAGCTCATTTCTTTAAAAAGAAATCTCTACATTTGGAAGAAGGTGTTATGTTCCAGGTTTTTCTTCAGCGTCTATTCTTAATCATTGCCTTATGTTTGGAAACAAGTCCCCAGTGGGGAAATAACAGACTAGGTTCACAATCCACTTACAAAGAGGGATTTTTTTGGTGAGTGTGTGTTCCACAGCCTTATAAACATACAGTATTGGCATAGTTACTAAATGGACATCTCTCACAATGAGAAGAAAGACATGTATAGCAATCACAGGGTTGTTGTTAACAAATTAACTCAAACACATAGCTCCTATGTTGGCCTGCATCAATGAGGCAGAAAATGCTGTCAAAAGAGTTTTGAGTAACCTGATAAAGGGACCCCACCAGACACATAGTTCCACGCTCACTTCTCTGTCCTACAGCTTTTCAAAACCATTCATTGTTAAAGTGCTGTCATTTTGAAACATATTTAGGCAATGACTGATTTATAATAAGTAAGTAAATTAGATACTAATTATTTGTTATAGTACATGTTAGAAAGAAGGTAGATACTGCTCTTTCTTAAGAATTAGGAGCAGCATGTCTTCAGATACTCTAGCTTTGAAACCACGACTATGACACCTGAGAGAAAAAAACTCCCACAAACCAACAAACAAACAAAAAAACCCCATCCAAAACAACCAAAAATCCAAAGTTTCAAATAATACCAGTAATGTTTATTATGATTTGCCTGCCTGTCTCTGCTTCTATGTCTCAGAGGGATCAGATTCAGCACGGATTATTATGTTTATGAAACAGCAGCTTCTTGAATCTGGTATTTATCTGTCTTTCTGAAAAGCTGTATTGTAAGACAGTTGTTTTGCTTGGTTTTACCCAACATTGTGCTTTAAATTTTAGAACCGGAGAGCTGAGGTAACAGTAAATTTCACGGAAAGTATGATTTAATCAGAAGCACTCATTTTTTGGGGTCATGTCTTCCTTTATTGGCTTTATGAAGCGTGATTTAGATGACAAACTAAAAAGAACAAAGACATGGACAAATATCTGACTTCAAGTGTGCAAAAAAAGAAATTTTCCTAACAGAACTGACAAAGCTGTCTCCTGAAAGTATTCTGAGCACTGGGTAAATGAAGGTGGCAAGGAAAGGGCAGAACATTTGAACCCATGGGCCTATTACTTAGAAAAACTTCAGCAGTTCCTGTAAAAGAAGTGCATTAGTGGCATTCAGGAAACAAAAATGACATAATGTATTACAGCAATTTCTAGTTCCTCTTTGTGAAACCTTGTCTCAGAAAGACAATCACAAATTCTGGGACAAAGACTTTGACTGGGAAGAAGACTTTTGTTAGCGATTTCATAGTATGGAGATAAGCTTTCAGACTGACTTTTCTTGACTTTGAACTGTCCCTGAAATTTTGCACAAGTTTTCTCCAAACATAAATTGCAGAAAACAAATTTACCTTAGAATTATTGCCCAAGAGTTCATATGAATATTTAGACTTATATCTAACAAAGATCTTAGAAAGTATTTAGGTTTTTATTTGTTAACTAGAAATACCTGTATCTCTCATGTACCAGTCAGTGCTTCATGCAAAGTTGGCAAAAAGCACTTCAGAATTTAACAAAGCAGAACATAACTATTGATATAAACATGAAAGTCTATTTTTGACTACCAGAAAAATAAAGTTGATTTAGCTTTTTATTGGCTTTCTTCATAACAGAGTTAAAAAATTTTTTTAATCTTTATCCCTATGTGCTTCAAATACCCTACTGATATGCAGTTACCATGGGAGTGGAATAACTCATTTTGTACCAGAAGCACAACACAGCAAAACAAATTACAAAACAAATTGCACAGAAATAAGAAACTCTTTAAACAAGAAATTATGAAACAGAAAAGCAAGTAAGCATTGATTAAGTTAGAACCTGGTCAGGTCTAAATCCAGTTAAGAAAAAGGGTGGTGTGTCATTTGAAGCACTGAAAGTTGCACTTCTAAAATTATTCTATCAAGTCCAGGCTTTCTTTCCAAAAAGCAGATCCTAGGAAAACACATAATGGTATTCACCGACAATCTGAATACTTGCAATACCTAACAGTTTTCAGCTTAAAAATTGAGGTTTTTTGTATTTTCAGCGTCTTTCATATATTGTTAAGCAAAAATTTTCATAAGCACAAAAGAAGGAAGAAATCAAATCACTCAATAAACTTGGAAACCTGTTAATCATCTGTCACACAATACAAAATCAATTTTGGGTGAGAACTGCTCCATTTATTTTACACAAGTTGCTGCCTTGAAGAAGGCACAGAGCAAGAAGCAGGTTCAGATTAAGCAGTGGGTCCTTGACATCCTTTGCTGGAAACTCTTGTCTTTCTTTCATCTTTTCCTGAAGGCTTCCTAGATACCACACCAACCTCAGTGCAGAAAGAAAGTCAATCTTCATGAGAATAACCACAGTACAGTATTTGATAGCTGTCTCTTTACTAGTCAATTAAATGGGGTTGGGACAGTTCCCTGGCACTGAGGCCAACTGGGATGGAAGAAATGGCATCTGTACTATCAAGGGGTCTTCCATGAAGGCAGCCTCATCCAAACTGCCTACTGGGACCAGTAACTAGCCCACACTAATTGCTGAACCACTATCAGGAACTGTTTGGAGAGAATACTATCTGGCACAGGGCAAAAGTGGGCCAGTGGCTGTTCCAGCAATCCAACTTTACAGACAAGCAGGTTGCAGTGCCTGGGGGTAATCCATAGAACTATTTAACTCACCAGTATAGATGTCACTGCCAAGGCAGCTCAAAACACTCTACAAATGACAAGAATTCAGGAAAGGACTCTTATCTGCGTATCAGAAGCAGAGGTTCTTTGCTCCAGCAGGCTTCTATTAACTTTATTTGAACTGTAGTAAGACATTACATTTGGGATAAATAATTTCATAAATTTGAGTGATTCATAGAACCCAAATGCAGGCATCTAAATGTTAGCCTCATAGTAATTCTTTCAAGGACAGTAGTGTCACGTACGAATTATGACAATTCAACTTATAGAAACACGGAAATTTAGACGAAATGGGCAAATCGCTTCTGGTTCAGAAATAGTATCAGTCCACCAAAACCAAAGGCTGAAGTATTCATATTTTTATGTCTAGATAAATTTGAGATGAACCTCACCCAGAACATTCCTCTGTGTTTACAATAGCTAGCATCTATTTAACGTGATGACTTGACTCTGTTGTGCACACACAAGTCAGTTCTGCATTCCCAAATGTGAGTTGACTCATGCACTAATGTTTCAATATACATACATTTTTTATGGGGGTGAATAAACATTTTAGACAATACAGACCTTAATCTCAGTTTTTGCTGCACCGTACATCTTCATGACCTTACAAGAAACATTTGTTCTAGTAAACAAGCGATGAAATCTAATCAGCTCTTCCACATAAACATTTGCACGCATCTCACTTGCTTCATTTTTCCAGCAGAGATTTTTTTGGAATGTCTCCTGTTACTGTGATTAAACTAAAAATACTTGATATATCAAAGTCATGAGAGAAGGTACTTAAAGGTACTTCCATTTTAAACAGCTGTGTCAGTTCCACAAATGCAAAATGAACTTGCATCTATGTCTCATGTTGTATGCATTGCAAAAGCATTCCTTCTTACAATTACCCTTGTACATTGCAATGCATAATTTTTTCGTCAGTGTGAGTTATTCCCGTATCTCTGCAAGTACTCAAGACACGTATAAGTCCTGACCTCTGGTCAGATATTACTTTTTGAAATGAACCAAAATAGGATGACAATTTGGAGCAGCAAGAATCTAAGCTACTTTAAAAATCATTATTAATTTTAATTGGCTCTACCTTCTCTGACTGGAATGCACAGCTTATATTCTACCTCCTTACAAATTAGTTTATTATATCAAAAGCAAGTATATTTAAAGTATGTTAGGCATCCTCCAGCAGAAACCAAAGAAACTTCACCTCAAATCTCTGACTGTCAGGATTTACTGCTTAAGAGCATGCAGTTTCTCTGTCCAGCATTGACAACAACGTATTTGCTTTCTAGGCTCCACAAGCACATACCATCCATCAGAGGCCTTGATGTGTTGTGGGTCTATCTGCAGCTCACTATCTAATCAAATGAAAGAGACAGACCAGACAAAAGATTTAGAGGAAGTCTAGCATAAATGAGTGTCAGTCCAGCCTTTGATTAGGTAATGGCAATTATGATAATTACAGCAATCCACTACAGGAAAACATTCTAAAATTGCCAGCCTGTAGCAAAGTGTCACACTTGCAAGTATCCACTTACACAAAGCTTTGGTGGAACACTTTGAATACTAACCATGTTCTTTCAGATGTTGTCGTGGGTTGGAGCTGAAATTAATTGACAGTTTCTTAATCCAATGGCGCTTCTGCGATTTTGTGTATTTAAACCTGCAGGAGGCGAGGGAACGGCCTCTTTGATCTGGCTGTGCCTGGGACGGAGCGGGGAGGGGGACAGCTCCAGGCCCGGCCTTGGAGGGCTGGGCTGAGCCCCCCTCCCCCAAATACCAGGGCAATGGGTCCCTGGCACGCATCGGGGCACCCCACTCCCCTCCTAAAAGCTGCAAGCAGCCAAAGAGCAATTGGGGGCTGCTGCAAGGATGAGCTGAGCAGCTCCCAAGAAGTCAGGAGGGGCTCCCCTCCCCGGCTCCACCGGGTCCCCCGTGGGCCTGGAAGAAACCGATTTTCAGCTTTTTCAAACTGAAGAAACTGTTAAACAACTGGCAACCTCGAAAGAGAAGAGCTTTTTCTTCCACAGAAGCTGTTCACCATGGAGTTAAAGTTGGAGGAAGAAGTAACAAGTAAGTCAGGCTGGCTGGAACTGAAAATGGCTGCGGAGGAGAAGAAGGGCAGGGCCGTGAGGGCCAAGAAGCTTAAACCGACCTTTTTGCNCTTTGTTAATCTGCTTGCTCCCTCTCCTTAAAAACCTGTGAGGAGGTCTGTATACCCTGAAGTGAATAGGGACTGGGGGAGGGTTGGGGACTGACGAAGAAGGAATGTGGTTTTTTTTCCTCTTTTACTTTCTTACTGTAGTGTTCCTTTTCTTTTAATCATACTTAGTAACAATAAACTATCTTTATACTTCTAGAAGTTTTTAAGCCTGTTTTGTCATTTTCTCCTAATTTATATATTTATATCTCACAAAAACAAATTAGTAAACTGAATCACAGCTATAACTGGTGTTTCAGCTTGTTCACTAAATCTAACCCATAAATCATGTAAACAGCATCATTTGGTTTGATAATTTAAGACAGTGATCTATTACACATATTAATATATCGGTGAATATATATTAATATATAGGTGAATTCTTCTAAAATATAGTCATCATCTACAGTTATAAATCTCACTGGAACGCAAATAGAGCAAGCACTGAAAATTTAACACAAATTCACATACAGTATTAGGCAAAACTATTATTTCTCACGTACTGTTTTTCTGGATAAAAAATTTCAATATTGAGACTTTCATGTTATATAAACAAAAGGTAAATATGATTTTTTTTCTTGGTTTTTGTTCTCTATTATGTTCCCTGCTCTCCTAAAGAAATCGGGTTCAAACAATNGGATTCTTTTTCTTGGTTTTTGTTCTGTATTATGTTCTGTATTTTGTTCTGTATTATGTTCTTTCTGCTAAAGAAATCGGGTTCAAACAATTTGAAAAAAACAGAGGTACCTGAAAAAAAGGCTAATTATGTTAAAAGACACACTAACAATCACTGAATACTGCCATTTAGAAGAACAGCAAACGAGAGTCAGGCCAGTCGAAATGGGGAGATACAGGAAAAGAAAATTAATCAAGACTGGGATATGGAAGAGACCATGTACAGAAGATAGCTAGCTATCAGAAAGGCCTTCAAGGTCTTTCACAGATATCTTTCATAGATGAAAGAGGTCTTTGCTGAAGAAAGAATTACAATTAAGGGTACAAGAATGAGGAAGACAACATCACACACAAAAAGAAATTTGCAGTATGTCCAGAGCTGGCAGCATTTCAGAGGCACTGACTGAGAAATAAGAGGTATCTTTCATGTGGTCATTGCTTACAGCCATCAGAAAAACACATTCCTCCCTGAGCAGTAAGTCTGCTATTTTATAGATTTATGCCTTTTGTACCCTAACCATTCTCACCCTTCAGATTAACCTTACCTAAACCAGTGCCTCCAAATACACTCCAATAGGCATATGGCTCGTTACAAGCAAAACTGTGTAAGCTGGCTGTGAATAGCAAGGCTCCAACCTTGAGGCTTCCTTCAGCTCTAAGAAAGACTTGCAAAGCTTAATTCACATCCTTTCTTGATCAGAGGGTCTGTAGCAGACACCTACCACACTCGTAGTAAGTAATTACATATTAATGTATCACATGTGAATAATCAGACATATCATATGTAAATAATTGATCTGGCCTCTTGACTATTCATTTAAACATCAGAACTTGTTTTCTCCTTTATGCCTTTCTTACTGGTGAGAATAAAATGGAATATATTTTAATGAAAACATGCTATATTCAAAAAGAGCGTGTCAAATTATTCTCGTTGGGGAGGTGGTATCCATGGTTGTTACCTTACCAGCCACTCATGCCATGGTTTAAAGATTCCTTTTATATACTGGGCTTTTATCCCACAGCCTTAATTCCTAAGTATCATCCTAAACCAGATATATTACTTTTCCTCAGTTCTTTACTGCTTCTCAAAATTCTCACCATGAAAACAAGTGAGAAAATTCAGAACAGCAATAAATTTGATTACAGAATTACTTCACTGTTAGAATATCACCTACATCTCAGAAACAGACATCTTCCGATACACCCTGCTTCTACCAGAACAGATTAAAGAAGCACTTATGCAGAAACAAAGTACTTTATGAACCATATTTTTTTTTACGACTGAGTTATAGGCAATGCAAGTAAGGGTTCACTGAAAAAATGAAATGTTCTTCTGATTTTGTCTCCCCTTAGTTCCTCTGTCCTTACTTGATGTCTCCCAAAACTACAACAGTATGAGGCAAAAATAACAGCAAGGAGTCCTGTAGGTGGGTCACAAGCAAATAAGTATCTTTTCTACAGAGAAAAACAGAAGTGTTGAGCTTCTGAACACTTTCCGATTAAAAAAAAAAAAAAAAATCAGAAAAATTAAAATTTAAAATTCAGAAGCTTTCTTAACAAAAGACAGCTTCCAGAGGGTCCTGCTTAAATTAAGAAAGGAAGGCTCAAACAGAGCCTGAATCAGAGAAGCTGTTTAAAATCAGGGATCTAAACTATTGATACACAAATCTAAAAGGAGTGGGATGCAACTATTTATTTCTATTTTTTTCTTAGACTTCAACAGACAACAAATGGAGAGCAGAGTGCCAGTCCAGCATACAAGAGTATTCCAAATTGTCTAACAAATACTGTTAGGCCAGCTCATTCATCATTAAAGTGTGCATAGCAAGAGTGCCTCTCTGCTTGAAGCACACAGATGTAGAAAGGAGCTCGATCTCAAAGTTGATGAGATGAAAGCTAGAGATGTGACACATGACTTGAATTTGTGTTCTGTTCTTGTTACACCAGCTAATAATGCTACTTGCTGCCAGGCTGTCGACTATAGTGCTTTAATTAAGACCTCCTTCAGAATGCAGGGGTCATGCAAAATGAATGAAAACAGCATGCCAAATTCAGAGATGATGTACATTAGAGTAATTTACACTTCAATTAAACAGCACAATTTGCATAATAAGAGGCTGCAGTAAAGAGCTAGTAGCAAGGGTAGTAACCTAGATTTTACCTTAGGATTGTTTACACTTTTCTGCTCTGACCCCATCCTGTCATGTAGAAAGTACAGTGAATTATTCAAATAGCAACTTGTACTATCATCTCCCCTTACTAAGCCAACGAGCCATAGGCTTTAGAAGCAAATTTTTCTATAAGTGTCTAACAGAAATAGGAAATTTTTTTTGTTGATCAGTTTTGGCAATATCATACTAGAGAGGGACCCCAAAGTCCTTAACTAATGACTGCACCTGGAACAAAAGAACCAGAACTGTGAGGACATAAAATCAATGAGGCTCCAGTGGTAACAGAAAACCCAAAAGGCCACCAGCAGCCCTTCTACCTTTTAAAGTTATCATACCTAACTGTAGGGACTTACCTGTTGGAGAGATCAGCATTACCACATTACAGTTTGTATAGACTTAAAAATCTTGATGTCATTAAAAGGTTTATATCAAGCTACAGTAGTTAATGATCCAACCCAAAAATTATTTACAAGCTGAATATTTTATGTCATATTTTCTGTCAGTCATGTAGGACTTCACAAAGGTCAGAAGAGATTTGCTTAGTTACACCTGGTATTAGGCAGCTATTTAGCACATTATTTTTATCTAAGTTCCATCCACTCTTGTCACTACACAGATATGATTATCTCATGTGTGTTTCTCTTTCCTCCTGCATATGTTCTCCATGTTGTATCAACTGGAATTTACAGCAGTTGATGCAACAACTTGTATGCAATGAGATGTTTCAGAGCAGCACGAAGTGTGTATCATACAATAGCACACACAAGATACCCCAGAAAAGGATTAAGCCTTTGCAGCGAGCACTGGCCAAAGGCACAGCTCTTTGGAGTCATCACTGACCCTTGTTTTCAGACCTCAGGAGATGGTATCTTGCCAGACTGGCATTAGCATTACAGAACACAAGGGACTGGTTCACTGTCTTAGTTCACCACAAGGAATCCTTAGTAATGCATTGAACACTGTTGCTTTTCCATTAAGTCAATAAAAATCTAATAATTTTAAATCGAGAAGAAACAGCAAACTTACTGCAAAGTAATTCTATCAGTAAACTTTCAAAATGCCATACAATTCTTGAACTAATGATTTAGTGTTTTGAAAATGGGATTTAGGGGCCTTTTCAAAAACGAAAGAAATTTTTTTAAGTACAGAATCAAAAAATCCCTTCATTTTTCAGTTAGCCAATGCTAGAACACAAGTTTAAGGAGGAATTTCACCAATAAATAGTTTCATTTTCTCCATGTGGCAAATAACTAAAAGTAATTATAGAAAATAAATTTAAATGGTAAAGGACAATACCAATAAGAAGATTTGTCATTTATCTATGTTTGGAAATCTGCCATGGAATGGCTGCATTCACCAAGGGTGAGGAAAACAAGACTATTTTTAAAAACCCCTCTCATCTATTATTCTCAAAACCTACTCTTTTTAATTTCAGCTCTCTTCCTGAAGGCTTTTTTATTAAAACTATTTTTAAATCTGCTTTCTACCTGAAGGGGAAACTCAAGTGAGTGATGTGCATTTTAAAGAGAAAAGAGGTTTGTCTTTTCCCTTAATCCTGACAACAATATAGTAGCTCTTTATTTCTAACCATAATGATTTTTTGGTATGTCTTTATCTCTGACACTGGTCTTGCTGTACAGTGTGTTCTTGAAAGTAACAGATTTTCACTGTGAAAAAAAAATGAAAGTATTACATCTACAGTCAAAAGTCATGCAGCAAGTTTAAAAAAAATCAGCATTATTGGGAATAAAAGTGTAGAAGGAGTTCTTCACTTTATATCAATGAAGATGCCTAGAATCGCTTCTCATCCTCAAAAGACTTTTGTATGGAAAGTAATTTTTGGAAAGTACTTGATGTGTTTTTATTCCCAAAATTTTCTTGTGATCCTTCTCTCACTTTATATATAACAGGAACTACTTGTGGTATAGACAGCCTGATTGATGTAACTGAGAGGATTTATAATTCCTCTCTCTTCATAACATCATTTCAGCATATAGACATTTTCATTACTACTCAGCATATCAATACAAAGTCTTCTCTCTCCTTCACCTGCTGGAGCAGCTAAGAAATGTAAGACCACACTGTAATATTTTTCTGGCAGCCTCTCTGCTCTCCCCACATTCTGACCAGCACCTATGAAACAGCTTGTTATTCCTGTGAGCAGGGAAAATCAGGAAGGGAATTACAGTCTGAAAACAAAGTTCACCATTTCATCTATTCTCAGAAGAGCAAAATGTAGACAGAGAAATTCTAATTTATAGCATTTTATAGATAGTCATTATCTAAGTGTGTTTTTCCTAACATTTTTTTTAATTCTCTAGAAACTTTAATACAAATTTTATGTACCCCTGACACATTTAAGGTACAAAAAACTGCTTTCTTTCACTGTTATTTTTTTTCCTATACCTTTTTTCTCTTGCTGAGATTACATGACTATTAGTTAAGGGAATCCTGGATTCTCAAAATCTGGGTGGGATGTGCCAATTCTCTTAGTTTCTATTGCTAAAAACAAAAAGAGTAACTAAATCTAAAAACAAAAGGTACAGATGAACAGAAAATATTCTTTAAGGAAATACAATACATGGCAAAATCATAAAGTCATGCACCTGCATCTCTGGGCATCCGGTTGTGTATCCTATTCCATACACTAACTGCCTTACCAAAAGCTCCCACTAAATAAGGACATTAAGTACTCAACTTCCTCGGCAGTACCATGGACCACTGACCTGTGCAAGGATTACTGTTCTTCTACGATCGTTTTCAAATGGAAAAGGTAACATTTCCTTTTTGAACTTTCTTTTCCTTGTCACACAATCTTCTCTAAAGACAGCAGAAAAATTGAGGCTGTTTTTACAAGTCTATGGCCTTCCCACTCCTGAAGACTGGAAAGAGATTGTGATTGATTGGAAAACCTTATTTTGTTTCATTTGCTTGCGTCACACTTCTGCCCGTGACAAGCAGTGGGATTTCTAAATGGCACCAAGTTTAACTGTGCCAAGTCCAATGACAATTTTTCATAGGAACTAACCCCTGCTTTAGCAGTTCAGAAACTTTCTTACACTTTTTAAATATCCAAAATATCATGGAAGAAAGAGAAATCCAAGGAGTAAATCCAGGGTAAAAAAAATACACTGTCCAGTAAAACACAGATGCGTAGACTAAAATATCTTCCCAATTTCTTAAACAAAAATATTCATAGAACTAAAAAAAAGATACCAATTTCCATTTTTAAATGGAAGTTTTCATGGGGAATTTTTTTTCAAGCCTGGAATGCAGAATTTCTTGTTCCTTCATTACACCACCTGTCTATCACACTATGTCCTAATGTGATGTGGATACATCTGTGCCTTTTGCACTCCTGGAACACCTTAGTGATCTCTTCTTGTTTGGAAGTCAGAGTTCAGTGAAAGCCACTATCAATTAAGCCTTTTGTTCCCATAGATACTGCTTTTGAAAATTTTGACCAACAGATCGCTCAGTCATATGAATTCACCTGAAAATTACTTATTTCACTGCCAGTATCTCAATAGGAGAACACTGTCAACATCATTAAGTGTTTTTCCAGAAAGCCAAGAGGGTAGAATTATTGTCATTAATATTAAAATCCTTAGAGCTACTCTTCTTATTATGCCTAATTAAAAGAAATCAATACTGTATATTTATTCAAATTAAACTTGTTTTTATGATTTTCATTCCTTGTCAATTGACTCTCATAGAGGACAATGCAATTAAATCATAGAACTGACTCCAAGCTCTCAAGATACACAACTTGTAGTGCAGCAGATGAAAGAAAAGACATTCAGCATCCATAAGCGCAGGGAAAAAAAGGATCCAGTATTAAAAAAAATAAAAATAAGGTAAATCAAAAGTCAATGCTCCTTTCTTTCAGTTACCATTCTTGCAAACATGAACAATAAAATGATGTTAATTCTCTAAAGATGCCTATTTTCCAACTAACTTGCAACCTAAAATTCTTTTGAAAAATTTTAGCAGGAAAAGAGAGATACAATTAACTGGAAAACTGCAGCTTAATTAAGAAAAAAAAGCAAGCAACTGTCTGTTAATACACAGTTCTTTTAAGATACTCTTAATTCTACATTTATGAAGTAAATGAGCTGCTACACAATTACAGGAGAAGAACAGTACAATTATCACAGAGGTAATTTGGGTGGACAGCCTACAATTTTTTACTATGTTAGATAGAATTAGTGAAAGAATAAATCACAAATGAACTGACATTAAGGGTCAAATGCAGTAATTCAAGAGTAGCTTTAGACCTTTCCCAGAAAATACTTAAATGGGCAGAATTTATAACAGCTTCAATTACCAGTTCTAGCAATATTCTGTCTCTTATTTATTTTTCTCTCTTCTCTCTGCAGAAAACCACATTTCACACAGTGACACAGGAAAATTAGCAGGTCCTTTTCCTTCTGAGAAAAATTGCTTGCAATGTGTATTTTAAATGTATGTATGACTTAGTATATATTTTTAGCCAAAGCTTTTGAAAAGGCTACAGTGTCACAAAGAAATGCTTTCAAATGCTTTCATTATTATTTCCAATGAAAAGCCGGTGGCCAACTAGCAAACTGTGCTGAAGCACAGCTGCATTTTAAAGCAGTCAGTCCTGCACCTAATGGGCAGTTTCTTAGGCAGAGTAAATCCAAACAGTCCTTATCACAATGGTGCCCCAACATTTTACATGGGCTGAAAATCTCATGCTGCTTTTGTCAAAAAATGCATAGAATGAATTCATATTTTTAATGTATCTTTAGTCAAGACTAAACTACAGCAATTTTCAAAGCACCCTCGAAAATCTCCAAAATAAATGTTAAGATATGTAAAATAAAACACAAAGCAGGAAAAACAGGTATTTTGTGCATCTGTATTCTTCTCCTAACTCACAAGGTGTGATTTATTAACAAAGCCAAGACGGTACACATTTTTCAGTACTAGTAATGCTGGACATCTGTAAAAATTCTTTTAATGGAAATACATTTAAAGGGCAAGAAAATTCTTCCAGAAATGTGCTTACCTCTTCCAGAGCAAGGCAAGTCAGAATTTCCTTGGCATTTCTTAGCACTTTCTTCAACTGACATTGGACATGAACGTGGATGTTCACACTTTTTCCCAGTCCATCCTTCTTTACAGTCACATCTTCCACAATTACACTGTCCATGACCTTTACAATGAATACAATTCAAGATTAACCTCCATTCTGACGAGGTACAAAAAGCTCATAATTGGATGAACTTTAAAGTTGGGGCTTCATTCAGTAATTAGACTGGCAAAAAATACAGTCAATTCACTATATCTATTTTTGTTTCTGAAAATAGCACTGGTCTACCATTCCATTTGAGCCCTATTCCCTTTTCTGTTTTCTTCCTTAAGGGATGCTTTGCCACTTAGCACACGATCTAATGCAAAGGGTGGAACAAGGATTAAAAATATACATTTCAACACTGTTTCGAAAAGTGGAATGTCATAAGGCAATATTTCATTTATGTTCTCTTGTTCTATAGTTGCAACATATTCTCTAAGAAATATATTGATACCATTTTATCTACTTGAAATCAACATGATCCCCTAAAGACAAGAAATGTCACATCAATGCCAAGCCTCAAACCAGTGTCTTCTACTAAATAGTGATATACAAATAATAAAATATTGAAATATTGAGCATAATCAATTCTCATTTCAATTGGACATTTGGATATGGTTTTTGGTTGCGTGTTTTGGACTCTTCCCAGCATGTACATTTCCTCTATATGAATGCAAACATATCCAATTTTTCCTGAGTTTTTCTCAAAAAAAACCTAAGAAAAAACAAGAACATTTTCTTTCTCCCTCTTTATGCTCTTTGAGTAAAGCAGTGAGATTCTGGCAATACAAAATATTCCTTGCACTGAGAAAAGCTTGAGAATCAGCAAAACAACATTCCTTGCCACAAAATCACATGTTTATTTCCATGAGCTCGGACAGCAGATTAAATCTCCCACAATTCTCACATAGTCATCATTCATTGGACACAGGAACAAAACATTCCTCCAATGTCCACTTCTCTATCCATGTTCTTCTTGAAAACCATAGTTACAGACGTTTTATATCTCTTTCTAACTATACTGGCATTTTAAGACTAATTTACAAAACATATTAGTTTATCAGTTCACAAGGATAAAATGGGAGGAAGCAAACATTCCAGGAGTCATCAGAGTACTTCCCAGAATACGTTTTATTAATTTCAAAAAACAACTTTTCTTTACACCAATTATTTGGCTTTTTTGAAAAGTCTGGGCGCGCGGCGGCTAGAGGGTTCAGCCCTCGCCCGGAGAAATCAGAGGAGAAACCCTCAGTGGTCTCGCCCAGCAGTCGGGGAGTCCCCGAGAGCGGGATGGGCAGCAGAGCCTCCAGCCAGGCTGCGCAGGCTGGGAGGAAATCCCTCAGCAGAGGG